>OOFC01029095.1:0-21956 GCA_900323345.1 Pseudochromis fuscus | reverse complement strand
CGGTGCCGATCAAGCGCAGGGTGGGCCTGCTTTCTGTCGTGCAGGCAGGACAGAAAGCTGTAACTGCTGTCACTGCTTGAAAGTGGAAATCAGGCATTGAATCAAGTACATCCATGAGCTACACATATGAAAGTTAAAAACACAACATTCACTCATGTATTTCCAAGCACAGACATTGTGACCTTTGGCCCCTGTAACCTGTGAACTCTGCTTGTTGTCCTGCCTTACTGTGTCTGTACACAGTTAGCAGGATGCTGCTCTGTGCACCTTTTTCTGTCATGCAATGCAATGGAGAAAGCAGTGAAACCCACACCTGTTTGAGCTTCAACTGGGCCAACACAGTTTTACCTACAGACGTCATTAAATTAATATTTACATGTTGTTGCTATGTTGTATTGTTTTTGCATTATAACAGTTGTAGTGTTAGAGTTTTGTGTGCTGCCTGTCAGGTTTAATAATGTGTGTATTGCACACATGACCAGCAGAGGGCAGCAGAGCAGAGGAGACGGGGGAGAAATCCAAGGAGGAGGTTGCTGCTCTCTGCAGCTTTCTCTCTCATTCAGTCCAATGGAGAAAGCAGTAAAACCCACACCTGTTTGAGCTTCCACTGAACCATCATAGTTTTACCTATAAGCCTCATTAAAGTTTTAAAAGTCAAGGGTTGATCTTTAATTCTTGTATTTACATTTTTTTTCTATCTTGTGCCGGTTTTGAGTTCTGACAGTTTTAGTTTGAGAGTTTTCTCAGCCCTTCTTACTATACTGTGTGTGTATCGGGGACCACTCTCCCACTCAAAGTGAGGTCACATGACCTGCAGTGCAGAGAGAGCAGAGAGGGGAGAGGAAACATTTTCGAAAACGTCACACAAAATATGAGTTTCTTGTAGGTTTTTTTCGTGCTCTTTCATTCAGCATAGGCTAGAAAGCCGTCAGACTTATACTTTAGACTGTGGAGGACCCAGAGTGACAGGAGTGCCTTTTTTCCCCATTCATTTCTATTCTTCTACTTGGTTTTTAGAATTCGCCTGAAAAGTTTGAACGCTAACACAAACACGTCCTCCCTGGCCCGGAAGGTGGTGGAGGAATGTCGTCTTATTCACCCATCCAAAGTGCGCGAGGTGGAGCAGCTGCTCTTCTACCTGCAAAACCGCAAGCAGTCCAATGGTACTGAGGAGTTTTCCCTGATGCTTTTTAATTTTGCTTTAAACAATCATGGTGTAAATTATTCCTAGTTGTAAAAGTAGTTTAACATGATGGGTCTCTGTGTGATACTGAATGTTTCCTTTGTCAGACAACCAAGAGAAGAAACGTGTCTCACCTCGAGATTTTGCACCTTACGCAGGAGTGGAGGTAAGAATTGACTTTAGCATTGAAGCTTAAGGAGTCCAAATTATTAATGCATGATGTGTATATACTGTGCTACACTGCTGCTCTTTTAGTGTTGTTTTTGGCAACCTGTTTTAGTTTTAGTCTGGTCTTTGTGTCAAGCTGTCAGTTTATTTTTATTAGTTTTCATCCCGTTCATACTCTTTTTAGTCTAGTCAACTTTCAGTCAACTAAAAGTCTGAGTATTTTAGTCTTATTTTGGTCAGAATTATCCATGATAATTCATATTTTGATCTAGTTTTAGCTGACACAAACTGATGAGATTTCAGTCTATTTTTTAGTCAATGAAAAATGTATTTTAGTCTCTTTTTAGTAATGCAATTCTATTTAACCCAGTCATTATAGTATAAGTTCCTGGTAATATAGACAAAACCAAAGTTTTCTTTTAGCAAAACCCATTTCACAATTCAAACAATTTTATGTTATTATTGTATTATTGTTACCTTTATAGAATACATCTATTCCAGACACGGATGACGCTTTGATTTGAATTTACAGCATATTTGTTTTACCAACCAAACATGGTAGAAGTACACACACACAAATTAAAATAAAATTAATAAATAAGTAAAATGGCATCACATGACAATGCCAGAAAAAAGTGACTGCATTCAAGTTTAGCAAAAAGAGAAACAAGGTGCTTGGATGCTTGAGCTACAATAAAAGAGTGCTAATAAAATATGTATGTCTGTGACTTTGTTTCGTAAGTTGTCATTAATGCTAGCCCACTGCAGCTGCACCACACCCCGTCTCTGGCTGCATCTTCCAAGTAGTGAGTGCGGATTATGGAATTCACGTCGCCTGCGTAGTGATACCAGATGCAGCCCAGACACAGGAAACAAATAGTGTAGAATAATAGTTAAACAAGATGAAATAACGTTAACATTTTGTCTCATCTCTTTTTGGTCAGTGAAAATGAAGAGACATTTTAGCATAGTTTTCAATATTGCATTATATATTGAATTAATTATAGTTACTGTCACATGACCAGTATTTATGTGATATTTCATATTGTTTTCATCATGTGATGAAGGTTTGCTGATGACCAAATTTAGTCATAATTTTTGTTGATGAAGGCAACACTACTGCTGTTGAATTCTTTCTCTTAAACTGTTTTTTTTTTCCCCTTCAGCTGGACGAAGAGGCGAGCATCAGCAGCATAGATGAGTATGTGGAATTGCTGTATGAGGACATCCAGGAGAAGATCAGAGGAGCAACACTCATCTTCCAACTGGCTCGCAACCCTGACAACTTGGAGGAACTCATCCAGAATGGTAACTATTAAAATTACAACTTATTTTTCCCTGGAAAAATGCTGAAAAAAATAAAAATCCTGCAACATGCCCACAACCCACATTAAGCTACTGATTTTCTTTTTGTTATAAATGTTTTTGCAGAGTCCAGTTTGACCTAAAGATACTGGAGCTCGTGAAATATCTTTGGGGTTTTCAACATAACATTACCCAAAATATGTATGAGGGGCCTAAGAATTGATGGAATGATGTAACATAATAATAATAATGATCCTAATATTAATTAGCTGCAGTCCTCCTCCATCTTTTTCTAGTTGTCAGCTGAGCCAAACTCTTTCTGCTGAGAGAGACCTTGAAATTTGATTAAATTGAACGCTCCAAAAAATATATATATGTTTTTTTAACATTGAGAATAAACTTTCAGGGTAATTTTATGACAAACCGTGAATTAGTTTTAAAACAACATTGAAACAGCTCAGATTGTTACTTTATTTGGATAGAAACTGGTCGGAGTGCTCATACTGCTGTTCCAGTGACATTTATCAGTTCTCCCGATCTCCTTGGAAAGAAAACTCAGCTGCACCTCTTCTCCCCTCCGTGACAACCGGCCTGTTTCTTCCACAACAGCACGGAGTCGTCATCCTGCGCAGCAGTTGCGAGATGGCATGGCTTCATTTGTTTCTGTCATGAAGCATCGTCCGCTTGCTCCGTCAGTCGCGCCACATCAGCTGCTACGGTGTTGATAAGAGCCGAGTGTTCGTGTGAACTGAGAGGCCTGGGGTCGGACTGGAAAGAGGAGACGAACTGTGGGACCCTCGTCTTCACATCAAGAAGCACCCACAGCTCCGAATCCCCAGCAGCCTCCAACCTTTTTAAATTAACCTCCATCTGCACTCCTCTCAGCTCAACCTGGCGTTGGGGTTCCTTCCTTTCCTTTCTCACCTCTAGACCTTCAGTTTTTGTGTCTTTACTGATTTATGTTTGTGTGTCTGTGTAAAGAGGCAGCCCTCGGAGCCCTGGCCAGAGTTCTGAGAGAGGACTGGAAGCAGAGCGTGGACCTGGCAACAACCATTATCTATGTCTTCTTCTGCTTCTCCAGGTAAATAAGTAACCCTCAGTTCACACTCATGTAGAACACCACAACAGTTTTTTCTTTGTTCGGAGGATTCAGTGTCACATTATCAGAGCAACAGTTGTTAGCTGACCACCAGTTTTTATTTGGGGAAACTGGCTATACATAGTTTTCTGTGTAGACCCTGCCTAGCAAAAGATACACTCTGTGAGCAAAAGAATGTGGACAACCAAAATACATAAATCTTTAAGGTGTCATGTTCAGTGAAGTTTTCCATCCCAAACTAGACAAACTACTGCTTCATAGAGCTGACTGTCCATTAAGAAATTGTCATGCTGAACTCAGAGAAAAATGTGTTGATGTAAAATCAGTCAGACAGCACTGTCTAAAATATTACTGTGTACCATAGCAGTATGATTTAGCTTCATTCCAAAGAAGAAGCCCAAACCTTGAAAACCAGGCCCAAATCTAAAGTACACAACTTGTATAGCCTCATGTTATTTGAGATAAGAGAAAAGATAAGATGCCACTTAATAATCCCCAAAGAGAAATTAGACAAATGTGTTGTGTGTATATTTGTACTTTGTATTTGTGCATTATCATCTGCATTTGATATACAAATGTAGTTTCCAGTTATGTCATTCAAAACTTTGTAATTGTCTTTTTTGTGCAGTGTTTTTAAACTCCAGTTTTCACTGCCCTTACAGTCACTTTCCTTCAGTTTCCTCTCTGTCCACTGCTCTCCCTCTCTTACAGTAGTCATCCACCTCCTGGCAGAGCACTGAGCACTGAAGTTTCTCTCTTCAGCTTGAGCTTCGGAAACACTAAAATTAGCTCTCACTAGAATAATACATAAACGTCTGTCAGAGCTAATTTAGGCTGAGAGAGGAGGTGAATGTCTGAAAACTGATCGTCATTCTTGGCTCATCTCCATCTCCGTGTTATGCTGTTTGGATTGTGAAATGGCTTGAGTTGGGCTGATTATAAGTCGGACTGGGACGCACCGTTTGACTGAATGTGTTTTGACTTTTACAGTTTACTTTGTAAACTACTTGAGGGGTGACGGATCAGGTTGTTTTAATGACAGCTCCCAGCTGGTATCCCAAATCTGATTTCACTTCTGAAAATCCACTTTTGGATAAATTGAAGTATTTTTCTTTCCCTTCCAATTTTTTTCCTCCTTCAGTTTCTCCCAGTTTCATGGCCTGGTCACACATTTCAAGATTGGGGCCCTGTGTATGAACATTATTGAACACGAGCTGAAGAGATACGACCTCTGGCATGATGAGTTGCAGAAGAAGAAAAAGGCCTATATCCTTAAGAGTCATCCAGGTTTTACTGAATAAATCTGAAAAACAGATTTTTTAGGGATGTTGTTATTTGTATATATGACATGGACACAATGCTCAACTGTGTGACAATGTTGTGGTTCAGTTTGAGACAATATACTTTTTGACTGATTTTAAATGAGAGTTCCTTGACTAATGACACATGAAGAATTCTCCCAGAACCAAAATCTGAAGAAAGAGCACGAGAAGTCTTTAAGGAAGTACCAGAGTCTTCTGACCAAGCAGGAGCAACTTCTCAGAGGTACAGTGCTGTTGGCATCTGTTTGGTGCATAACTTCAATGCAATTGCATCTCTTCAACCTTCTTTACCTGCAACATCAAATGCTCAGTCTGCTCAACCATCCTCACCATGGGCTATATATAGAAGATAGATACACTCCCAATCAAAGAGTTGAGAAATTGCAAGAATTTACATTTTGCACTGTTGGATCTTAAGAAGGTTCTAAGTAGTGCTTCAAAATGCAAAAAGAAGAAATGGGAGTGAGACAAGAAAAAAAATAGAGTAAGCAATTTATTGCAAACAACCATGAAACTGAAATAGGCTGTTCATCAGCTCATCAAAAGTTTAAGACCATATCTCACAAATAGAAATAAAATTTTTATAAAAGGACTCAATAATGAGTAGCTGCTCCATTCTTCAAGGTGTAATGGAGCTTGATCATTAAGAGCTTTGTGAGGGAGGAGAAGGACTTTAAATGAAATTCTGGATTTAACAGGGAGCCAATGAAAAGAAGCTAAAATGGGAGAAATAGGATCTCTCCTGCTAATTCCGTCAATATTCCCGCATTTTGGATCAATTGGAGGTTTTTTTTGTTTGTTTTGGTTTTTTTTAGAGATTTTTAGGACATCCTGCTAATAAGGAATTGCAATAATCGAGCCCAGAAGTAACAGTAATCTCTCATCATCACTCTGAGACAGTATGTTCCTGATTTTGGCAATGTGCAAATGAAGGAAGGCGGACCTTCAGACTTGCTTTATTGAGAGTTGAAGGACAGCTCCTGGTCAAAGAAAACACCAAGATTCTTCCCAGTACAAGTGGAGGCCAAAGTAATGGCGTCCAAAGTGACTTTGGGATGAGATAGTGTCTCTCTAAGGTGTTTAGGGCCGAATGAATTGAGAAGAAAATTAGAAGTCATCCAGCCCTTTATGTCTTTGAGACATGTTTGGAGTTTGAACAGTTTATTTGGTTCTGGCTTCATAGATAAGTTTAACTGTGTATCGTCTAGTGCTTCCTGGCAAGGCAGCCATATGAGCCAAACTAGTCTAGAGCAGTTTTTAGATCCCAACGATATGTTCTAGCCATGATTTGTTGGGGGGGGTTGTTTGTTTGTTTGTTTGGGAGGGAGGGAGGGAAGGGTTGTTTTGTTTTGGGGTTTTTTTTAAATGCCAATAATATGATGGTAAGCTACAAAGAGCTTTAGATCCTTCCTGCTCTTACTTACTTGGGTTTCCTTAAACCTGCAGTTGGTTGCAAAGAACTGCTAATTTCCATCTGGAGTTGTGTGTGTGTCATCTGATGAATGCTAGTCCAGTACTCACTTTAGTTTAGCTCTGTTTTTAGTTGCAGATGACCTTCGATCACTGCCTCCCTCCATCATCTCTCCCAACATAGATATTAGTGTTCACCCGCAATTTAATGCAGGAGAACAACATTGCAACAGAAATTTACAACTTTATTGTCAAACTGAGGTCAGAAATGGCAACAGTCAATGTTGGTAAACTGTAGTTTTGTGAAGGCTGCAAACTCCTGATTATGTTCGGTTTGGTTCAGTATTAAATAGCAATATCTAGATTTTGCTACTGATCAGTCGTAGAGGCTCCGTTTAAATTGTTTAAGATGAAACATATATGTTTGGCCTGTCCCTGACACAAACAGCAGTGTTTCTGTGAAAGTCTTCAGGCTGTGAGGGTCACTGTAATCACTCTCTGCAACTGACGCCAGCCGTTAACTTCAGCCTTGATTGAATCTGGCATGCTCTCAGACTGCTGTTGAATATGATGCTAGGAGCAAACAGCAGTGTACTCAGTGCAACTCCGGTCAGTTAGTTTAACCTCTTCAGTCCCTCTGCACTGCAATCAGACAAACTGTATTTACAGTTTCTGAAGGTTCCAGAGGTACCAGATACCTTTTGGCTGAATTTTATTGAGTGTGTAATGATGAAAATAATCTTTCCAAATAAAACATTGTGTCTTAGTTATGCACATTTTTGTCAGTGTTAAAAACCTCTGAAGACAGATTTTTCCATCCAAGTGAAAGGTTTATTTATGTTGCATTTTTCCACACAGAAGGTTATGTAATAATGCTGAGTGATTTTTTTTCTGTCACCTTTGACCCTGAAGTGGCTCTGTGTTTGCTGTTGAATCTGGCTGAAGACACTCGCACGGAGCTGAAGATGAGGAACAAAAACATCGTCCACATGCTGGTGAAGATCGTGGAGCGGGAGGATGAGGATCTGTTGCTGGTGGTTGTCTCCTTCCTTAAGAAGCTCTCCATCTTCCTGGAGAACAAGAATGACATGGTGAGAGACGGAGGGAGGGAACGAGAGAGAATTACAAGGAATTGTACTTTACTCTTGTCTCTTTCTCTCATTTATTCAAGAGGAAGTTATTAAATTCACTGAGTCACTCAACAACAACCAGCAATTGCTGACAACTCTCAGGTGTAATGTTTCTCATATGAGTCGACAATGTGAATCAATCAACACACTTGAAAACCTGCTCACCATAAATGTACTCTTCGTCTTCGTCTTCATCTTCTCCCGCTTATCTGGAAGGTCCGGGTCGTGGGGGCAGCAGCCTCAGCAAAGAGGCCTACACAGCCCTCTCCCCAGCCACTTCCACCAGCTCCTCCGGGGAGATCTCGAGGCATTCCCAGGCCAGCTGAGAGATATAATTCCTCCAGCGTGTCCTGGGTCGGCCTCTAGGTCTCCTCCTGGTTGGACATGCCCAAAAAACACAAGGGAGGTGTCCGGGGGGCATCCTTACCAGATGCCCGAACCGCCTCAGCTAGTTCCTCTCAACATAAATGTACAATTAAAAAAAAAACCTAGTGTTTTCTCCTGAATGATTTACAGAAGTCCCAATGATAATCTTCTGATTCTGGACTAAAGTCACAAGGATTTACTTATTGATGAATCCCAAATTATCTGCAAATAGCACAGACCGGGGGTGAAGGAATTCGATTTGACACATCACATTATGAAGCTTCTTGACAAAGAACAAAAACATTTCTTTAGAAAGCTTAGAAATTCAGACAGGTTTTTTTCTCAGAAAATTATTTTATCCCCTGGGTTACAATGGGCCCCAGTATGTTGTCCCAGTTTAGTGTTTTCTGGATCCTTTAGTCCTCTTTGACCACAAACTGAACATCTTTGGGTTTGGAACTTCTAAAGATGTCATCGTGGGAGGAAGTCATGGTTCCCTGACATTATAGTAAATTAATTGATTTAGTAAATTTATTTACTCTTCCATATTTTTCTTGCAAATTTGAGAGTTTTTTTTATTGCAAATGTAATCTCAGACATTTCGGAATCTTTGCTTATGTATTTTTTCTTTCTTTACATATTCTTTTACCAGTAATGGCCCTAATACACTGTTGTAATTCTCCATTTATCTTGCACATAAAGTACTTTTAGTGCCTTTTCCACTACATCCCAACCTTTTTTTTGTAAACACAAAAGTAGAAAGTTTAAGCAGGTTGGTTATTACACATTTCTTAACCAGAATGATGATAACACGACAAGGACATACAAAAAAAAAAATAGGTCACAACTAAACTTAATCTTAGTTCAACAAATTGTGGCTTTGACTGTTCGCCTGCTATGTCATTGTCTTTTTAAATTAATGATACATGTGTGTTTGACTTATTTTAAATTAATATGTTCTTTAACAACTCTGTTTTGTTCACATTTAAATTAGTTAGTCATAAAGAAACTTTCATTATTTATTTGTGCTGTAGAAGAAAACCCCAAAGGTCATTTTGACAAATAGCTGTAACCCTCTCCAGTGCCAGTTGAAACCACGCCTATCAAATTTCAATTTAAAAAATTACTCCAAGGGTCCACTGTTGTGCGCCAGTGTCCCGCAGCGCGTGTCGACTTTCCCCTGATCCAGCTCCACCTGGTTCCAATCTCACTCAGTTTGTGGGTCTTTATCAAAGCCAGACCCTGTTAGGAACTGGTTTTATCTCCTCGTTTCCCCCTCAGTGTATCTTTGATTGAGATTAAAGGACCCTTCAGGGGGTTTCAGAGCCATTCAAGCATGTGTCCAGCAAGAAGATGTAGGTTTCAACACTTTGACTCAGTGACATGTATCAGTTTACACAAGGGAGAAGAGTTTCCATTTAAGGACATGGATGTTTAATTAAGGAAAAAAAAAGAGTGATCATATCTGGATACATCAGGTTTTGTCATCAGGTTTTATTTACTCTGCAAATGTGTTGTGACTTTCTCTGAATCTGATAAGACTTCCACCCAGTTTTCCTCCCACTGCTATCACTAATGGAAGGGGAATGTCAGCAGTAATTGACGCAGCCTGCAGTTGATTACGCAGCTCAAGGTCTGGTTTGTGATGGTGTGACTGGAGCTGGTTTCACACACAGTAGCAGTGAGTGGGTTTTTAACTGGGAGCAGGTTCTGGCGTCTGGCTGTGGGGAGACCACAGGAGAGGGAGGCAGACATGTTAACAAGCAGCACCGGACCATGTGAGGGTTACAGCGACAGCATTATGTGGACGGAGACTAAACACTTTCACACATCAGCATCAAGAGCATCTGAAAGTGACTCAGCAGTTTGTTTTTTCAGTGTTGTCAGCTCAACACTTCCACCTGTCTGCAGGGCGAGTGAAGCCTCTGCAAGCTGCACAACGGGAACATACAATAAATACCACAGATAATCAATATCTATTCCATATAATGATGACATAGTTCCTGAATTTAAAAACAGGGCTGTTTGACACGGTGAGAGCACTGTTTAGGTAAAATTATTGACTCAAATAATTTATGTAGTAATTCAATTCTCATTTTCTTCCGATGTTTTTTTTTTTTAACCGTATATTTCCAAATTAACACTCCTCCAACACTTATATTTTCAGTTTTTTCTGTTTTGATAAATAAAACAACCATAATAATGCCATCATAGTGACACAAAGGCAAGGGCATTTATTTGTATCTTAGACATTATGTCATATATTTTAGTTGAAAGGGAAATCACAGACCTCCTTAACTCATCTTAACATGAAATAAAATACACATTTTTTTCCCCCATAAATTCTAAAATAAATGTACATTTGTGGTTGGAAGAGAAATTCAAATCCTTCAGTAAGTATAACATTATGAGGCAATACATAAATGTTACGTAAGTTTTGTTTGGCCTGTCAGAATTATATTAGAATATTATTAATGATCAAGCACAAGGTTGAAATGTTTTTTTCATAATTAAAGGGAAAATAAATCTGGCATATTTGTGAGCTACCTAACTAATTAACATTGCCCTTAAAGAAACAGAATGAAGTGAAAAAGGCTGCAGCACTCTTTAAGTTACAGAAACTCCCAGATTACTTTTTAAAATTGAGCTCAGCTGTTTGGAGACTCAAAGCTTCAGTCATCCCTCACGGTGTTTCCTGCTGGGTGTTGTACATCAGGAAATTTCTATCTGCTGCAGCACCTGGTCTTGCAGCTATTGCTACTTCATCCCTGCAACTATCACATACAACTATCTCTTTTTGTATGTGAAAGAATATGAACTATATGTCATGACAGTTTGTACTTTGTTAACAATATCCACCTGCTTTGTCCTCAGATATCATTGTTTGTTGTTCACAGGCGGAAACATTTGCTGTGGAGAAGCTTTCCCGGTTGGTTCCCTGTGAGAACGAGGAGCTCCTCAGCACCACGTTACGCCTCCTCCTCAACCTGTCCTTTGACACATTATTGCGCAGCCAAATGGTTCAGGCTGGATTCATCCCTAAACTTTCTTCCCTGCTCGGTATTTATTGTTGTTTATTTGTTTCCCGTGGAGATGTTTACCATGGTTCTGTGTTTGTATGTTTATTACTGGATTGGTACTGTGTGTATTAGAACTATTATGCAAAACACTTCCATCCCAAGTTGCCGTCTGTGGTGCTGGTGTATGTGCAGGTGCAGTTTTTAAACAGCAGTGTTGTTCTGAAAGCTTGAGAGTGTGCGATCAGTGTGTTGTCTTATCCACAGATTTTGTGTGACACACTCAGAAGCATCTCTGACAGGGCTTTTTGAAGCTTCTCCCAGGAGGAGGCTCGGGTAACGGTGCATAATTAATATAATATATTTGTTAGAATAACATGCCAGAGCCTTTGCACAAATGTTGTTTTTGTAGGAGCAGCCGGAGAGGTGGAGGGGTCTTCAGAGATTTAGGGAGTGCTGTTTTTTTGGAGAGGGGGTTGTTCTTTCAGGAAGTGAGGCACACACACATAATATAACTTAACACTGAAATATCACGACAGTTCACAGCTCTGACACTGGTGAGTTTGCCTGTATTTGCGTGTGTGCGCTGCGCTCTGCATGCGAGTAAAGGTGCCATTAATCATCCACTCGCTCTGCCAACTGTCCTCCTTTCAACTGCATGAGGACTCTGGGGTTATCTCTGAAGAGAGAAGACAGCTCCATCAGCCTCCCACTATCCTCCATCTAGACCAAGCTGAGGTCACAACCTCTAAAGATAAGATGAAAGTGCAGTGGGAGCCTCCACTTGTCATCATCACCTCCTTCCTGATCTGTCCCATCACCGCTTCAAGCACGAAACAACAGAAAATAGATTTCTTTCTGTATTGCATTAATCCGCTTAAAAAAATTCTCTTTCTGAGACAGCAGGTCAGTTAATGATGAAATAAATTAATCAGCCACTTAATAAAAGGTGCTATATATACATGAAAAGTTTAGAAGCCCTGATTGAATTAACCTGTAATGTATTTTGGATAATTGTATATTCTTAGACTGCAAAAAAACAAAAATTGGGATTTTACAAAAAAATTAAATCAAAGGGAAAAGGTCGCGATCAATTTGTTAATTTACCAAATGAAATCAGATAGAAAATAGATTTCACTCCCTTTTTTGATGTTTTGCAGCTCGTCCGGAAGAAGTAATAAGTGATTTAACTTCAAATGAAACTAAAGCAGAGGGAGAAAGTGGAATCAGTTTGTTAATTCATCAACTGAAAGCCCTCAGGCACTTCACTTAGTTCAAAAGTGAATTAATTTCATGATAAAATCTGATATAAATGATTAACTTAATTTTGGTTTATGTTTTGTATGTATGGATTCAAAAATGAATAAAATTATCTTGTAACAGTAATACCAGTAATAAGTAAAGTAACAGTAATTTATGTAGTGTTAAGAGTTCATAGTCTGTGGTTCCAACTATACTCAAATCACAGTCAAATTCAGCTTTGCTATTGATAAAATAGATAGCTCTCTCTCTCTCTCTGGATCACATTGTCCAGTACAATGGTCTGCATGACCGACTTGTATGGGCTAACCACGCTGCTGCCTTAGCTCAGAGACCTCCACACTCGCCCCTCTTCTGCTACCTCTCACACCGCTTGTGGCACCTCCACTACAGACAAGAGGCAGGAGTTGGGGTCTGTGATAATGCGTCCCTGCTGGAGCAGAGTGAGGGTCTGTGGTGGTGCGTCCCCCCCAGAGCAGAGATGGGGTCTGTGGTGGTGCGTGGCTCTGTAATACAGTAAGGGTCTGTGGTGGTACTTCCCCCCTAGAGCAGAGTGAGGGTCTGTGGTGGTGCGTCCCCTCCAGATCAGACCTCAGTCCCACTGTCCCTCCATGCGGACCTCAGACCTCAGTCCCACTGTTCCTCCATGTGCGTTTAGCTCTCATGTAGCTCAACCCAAAAAAATGTGCCTCTGACGAAACAAGTAGACACGACGAGGACATAAAAAAACCCAAAAATACATTTTTTTACATATTTTTTTTCCGGCAGAGAGAAGTTGTGCATGCGTCACATGCCGCCATGGTAACCTGAAAAAAAATTGTGTCTTTTTCTCTGTTTTACATCATAAACTTAGTTTTAGGCAGTCAGACGTCACCTTGGGAAGTAGCATCTTTCACAACTTTCTGACATTTAACAATCTCACTAACAATCTCATTTGATTTAAAAAAAAAAACAACTTTACGCCAGTGTTGCCACTTAGGAAAAACAACTATGGTGCAGCATGTCAATTCAGACACTTAAATTGGGGTATGGATGTTTTTTAACAGCTTGTTATGCGGCATGTGATGTCTCTAAAGGCCAAACCCCCACTCACTTATTTAGGTAACAAAAAGTGCAAAACAACAGAGCAGCGTGGCCCACAGACCAAGCCCGGACACTTATTGTGTGCGGGCGTAATTTTACGAAGGCTGGGAGGTTTTAAATCAGACCGGGGTGTAATTGGAGTTTAGCTCTCCCACTAACTGCCCTTGAACAGTCTAGTTAATTCTTAACAGCCCTGTGTCACCTTTTTTTCTTCTTCTTCTCCTGCCCAACCCTGCAAGTGTTTTGAACATTTAATATGATCTTTCTCTCCGTCCACAAAGGATCTTCCATGTTCCTACTACCAAAGCGCAGGCAGTTTGTTGGCTCTGGAGAAGCTTTGTGTGTGTGGTGGGGTGAGTGTGTGTGTTTCATGTGTTTTTTAAGGTACTAGTTGAGGTAAAGGATCACTAATGAGAAGCACATGTTCCGGTCAGTTGTTGGCTGTGCTGTAAGGGCCAGAGCAGCAAGCAGCAGTGTGGATTTGACTTATTAAAGGCAGTAAAATTGATGCTTCCTCCTGTTTTCCCAATTAAAGCTCCAAGCCGCCTCTCCTTGGCGCTCTGTGATTCCAGGGGTTCACTGAGCACATCTGGATCTAATCTTTGCCGATAAGGCTGCCTCCCGCCTTGGCCGGTGACCGAACACGGCTGGGACCAGTTTGGGGCTTTGGAGGCCGGTGGGCATTACAGGAGGTCTGTCGGTGGTTCTGGTCCAGTGAAGAGCCTCTCTCTTAACACTTCCCTTAATGAAAAGTCCCCAGGTCAAACTCTGGTCTGAACTCTATTAATACTCCCCTGGCTGGCTCCTCCCCCAGGACTTCAGCCCCCAGCTGAGGTCAGAGGTCAAACTCATAAAGGTTCTGGGCTCTCTGACAGTCTAACACTCAATCCATTTGGTCTTTATCTCCTTCATGCTGCTGCTGTATGTTTGATAAGCTCTCACCCCCTGTAGTGATCAGAGACAGTGTGCCACTTTTATTGTACCAAATCTTTAAGGGTCAGTTCCTTTCAGTTTTTGTTCACGCAAATAGTTTAGTAATATACAATAGATCTTATGACAGAACTACCACCCAGCTCAACTCTAAAGATCTTGTTATCCTCTTTTAGCTCCCATTTATTTAGTTATTTATTTATTTTTATGTTTCACATGCAGCTGTTTTCAGCAAACTGGGGGAGACCAATAACAGCTGAAAGGAGATGAAATAGTTCATATTCATCAGCTGAATAAAAACATCTCTCCACTCAGATGATCTGATGTTGCTTTGTGTGTCTTGAATGTTGAAATGTTACCACCAATGGTTTTTGCCATCATGGTGGGTTTCCAACTTGTACATTTGACCACAAATGGCCAAAAACCAGCAGCAAGTTGTGAGAGCAGAACTCTGGATGATCCACAGAACACATTTTCCACTGTTTTCATTAAAAACTGTCTCTGAAAAGACACCTTAATGTGGAAGTTTTAATTTTATTTCCAACAGATAATGCCAGTGTGTATTTCAGTGTGGGGTGGGCTGATGTGTTTTTAATGGCTTTTTGGACCAAAATGGTGCTTTAGGCAGGAATAATGTATATCAGGATTAGAGTACATTGATTGTTGCTTTGGTTATGAAGGAAAGTATGGAATATCCCCAAATTAACTGATGAAGACTGAGCAGCATCTGTATTGTATTTTTGTGTATTTCTAAAGCTCAAAAATCTCAGAGACAAATATCTGAAACTAATTTGATAATTTAGATGAACTTTTTTATAGTCAGCATGAAAAGCTTTCTTTTTCAGTCAGAATCCTGCATTTTCTGTCTGTCTGAGCAGAATCACTGTTAAAAAGGCCATTCAGGCCATTAATATTTTTAAAAAATACACACAGCCCTCCTAGATGTGGTCATTGGCATCCCACAGAGCGTTATGGCACAACCAGTCATTCATGCATTGACTTCCCTCCTCCTGTGTTTATGTTGCAGCTGACGAGGCCCAGAGACAGCTCAGCATGTGCATTCTGTACCACATCAGCATGGACGACAGATTCAAGTCCATGTTTGCCGACACAGACTGCATACCGCAGGTAAGACTGGCTAATGTACACCGCCAGCAGACCACGACAGACACATTAGCATCGGCAGCTAACGACACCCGGGAATTATTGCATGAGAAGCAGAGTGAGAGGGAGGGACGCACCACATCTGGAAACACAAACCACCAGAGGACTGCTGCTCAGTCTTCTCTCATACTGCGATGACATCTCTGTTTTTCCTTCTTTCCTTCGTTTTCCACTGTGAAAATGCGCTATTTAAACCTTGTTCTGTATCGTCTCTGTATATTAGCCTCCTAATTGCCATTGCTAAATTGGAACATCAGCACAGAACAGACAAGAGTTTTGCTAAGCCTCCCTCCTGATTGAGCTGACCGGGTCATTCTTCTCATCACTGGTGATTAGCTAAATGTGTGTTGTGTTTGTTTGTTGAGATTTGGTGTAAATGCCGTCCAGATGTGGCCGGGAGAGTCTGCTGTTTGTTCAGAAGGTCAATTCGGCAGCAGATCTGAACCTCAAGGTCTCACCTGGCAGAAAGTGCGCAGCTAGCAGCATGACCAGGATGTGACCTCTGACCTCACCCTTAGGCCCACTCAGCCTTCCTCACATTACTTTAGTCTATCACCATTTTTTTATTTTATGCACACTTCCATTCCATCCATGACGTTCAGCCACGTTTTTCACAGTCATCGAGACGCCACACTCCTCAGCTCCTCCTTATTTTATTACATCTCTGTTTCATTTATCTCATTCTTAGTCAAGTATAATTTCATTTGGATGGTATTGAAATCAGTCAGACAGATTCACTGGCTTCACTGTGTGCATTGAAATTGGTCTTTGGAATTACTAATTTCAACAGTTACATGTGGAAATGTTTGTATCAACAGAAAGAAACAAATAGAGAAATTAATGGATTCCCTTACTTTCAGTGGTATTAAATATTATAAAAGAAGAATGGAAAGAGTGAGGGGGAAAAAGGCAGATGAAAAAAGACAGTCAAATTAGTAAACATTAGTTTATTTGTTTAGTACCAGATCGGAAAAAAATAAATAGAAAATAGAAAAAATTATAACAAAAAATATATTCTAAAATATAATTTAAAAAATTATTAATATGAAAAAGGTAATACTGGTATAAATGATAATATAAATAATTATAAAATGTGAAAATTTTAAAATCAAGTTGTTATTTAATGTATAAGAAAAAAAATTAAAAAAAAATTGTATACAAATATAAAAACTTAAAACAATTTGCAGGATCATTAGAAGGGAAATATATTAAAATATATTAAACAAAAAATAAACACATAATAAGTAGTAAAATTAAATGGATACTTTTTGTTTATCACTTTTTCCCACAGAGTCATAATCCAGCTTCCCCCACTGAAACGCTCAGTCCCACACAGTGTCTACACGTTCCTCCAACTGTGCTGTTTGTAGAACTCCATCCTTAATAAACTGCTTCACTGCGTTTCCCCACCTTTTCTCCTCTCACCTATTTTGAACTTTTAAGACCTTCTTGTCTTTTATCACTTTCCCAGGGCAGTGACTGACCTGCCCCTTTCCTCCTCTGCAGTATTTAATGGGGTCACCGTTTGGTGGTGGATGTGAAGGAGCAGTGGTTACAGAGGTGGAGGTGCTGTGCTGGTTGATCTGCGGCCCTGACGGGGGCCTCCAGTGACTGTCTGTGGTAAATAAGCAGAGGCAGGTGCCAGAGAGTCTAGACGGGGCTGATTTGGGGTCCGGGGCCCCTGGTATGTGATACTTTACCCAGGCCTGGCCCAGCATTTCTCTGACTTCTCACAGGGAAGCAGTGCACCTCCGCCCCACCTCCAACCCCCACCACCTCCTTGCAGCTCAAAGCCTTTCCTGTTTAATGTTAAATTAGCACAGGAGAGACGGACGCACAGACAGACGGAGGGAGGAAATGGAGCAGGAGGGTGCTAGGGAACAACGTTCATCATCCCTTTATCTCCAACACTCTTTCTTTCTGTTCTCCTTCAATGGCAGCATGTCAAATGTCTTGATTTTAGGTTCTAAAAAGATTTTAGAGTCTTTTATTTCATTCACAAAGCTCTTGAATATGTTTTCTAACCCGCTGTAGGTAGTAAGATAAGTTACAAACCGTTTGTGTGTAATTTATCTGACATTAATTTGTAATGCATTAGCTTGGTTAATCTGTCTATTCATCTATTAATTTCTTGCAGCTAATTAAACAACCAAATTATGTCAATATGAAATAAAAGTTGTTTATACTGTTAACTTTACACATTCCCTGCTCAAAGTGCACAGATGTTTAATTTAAATAACATTTTGAACATTCTGCTTCTGATCACTGTAATTTGGCCTTACCTGTTTTGATGTGTGTTTTTCTATTTGACAGTTGTATTCCTGTGAACCAAAACATTACGTCAAATTCTTTGCATATGATAACATTCTTGGCAATAAATCTGATTCTGATATTAGGGATGCAGAAAATTTGAATCTCTATTAATTAGTGAATCGTTTTGTCTGTGAAATGTAACAAACCTGAAAAAATATCATGCCCCAGTGATATCTGTACGTTTTCAATCTGTCTGATCAAAAGTCTGAAACCCAAACACATTTTATCATGTATGACAAAGAGAAACAGCAAATCAGGTAAATTCAGAAGCTGTAACCAGAAATTTTTGCTTGAAAATGACTAATCCACTTTCAAAATATTTGCTCGTTGACTAATCTTAATTAGAATAGTATAAACTAATAATCGAGATCTGCCTCGATTATTATAATAAATAATAATAATAAATTTTAAAATTTGATAATAAATTTTATTTGGTCTGTACAACATTGGAAAAAAAGATAAAAAAAAAAACAAAAAAAACCTAATGACAATTTTAGGACCCAAGTTGAAGTCATCTTGTAAGTCAAAAAAAACAATCTTAAATTATTCAGTCTAATTGAAACAAATAAAAGACATGACAATCAAAAACCACCAGGTCATTTTTCTTGTTGAGCTCTGCAGAAACTGTGAAGGCTTTACCAGAATTAGATAAGGTTGCAAGAATGCAATGTTGCTTTTCTTTTTAACTGACCAATTGTCATCAAGATTTGGTGATTCCCTAAGTTTGTTTTGAGTTCATTAAAGTAATTCGTACTTTAGAAGAACCAACTCACAAAAAGAGTCTGATATCATAATATATGGCTGTGTAATTATGCCATGACATACACGTGGCTGCTGACTTACTTGTATTAGTGGTTTGGTTTAGCTTGGATCATCTGTGTTAACTTAAATGTTTAACCCATTTTTGTCACCTCTCATTGACAGTTAATGAAGATGGTGTTTGACTGTGGGGAGGAGAAAATGGACGTCGAGCTGATCTCACTCTGCATCAACCTGGCTGCTAACAAGAGCAACGCACATGTCATCTGTAAAGGTACGAACTCCAAAGGACAGGATAGAATTTACACCGATAACCCACTTCTTAACTTTTACGATTTCTTTCTTTCTTCCTGTCACCATAGGTGCTGGTCTGAAGATGTTGATGAAGCGGGCATTGAAGCTGAAGGATGTTCTGGTATTGAAGATGGTCAGGAATCTTTCTCAACACAATGGAGCCACGAAGAGCCTGTTCCTGGTCAGTATTTAAACTTTTCAGATTAAAAAACAAGTCCCAAAATTGCGAGGAAAGTGAAGTGACCTTGGCCTGTATTCCAGATTATTGAAGCTTTTTAGGACAGCCTGATAAGGAATTACAATAGTCCAGCCTAGAAAAAGGTTTCTGCATCACTCTGGAGCACAATGTTGATAATTTTAACAATATTGTGTAGTTGAAAGAAGGCAGCTATAGAGATTTGTTTTATATGCGAGTTAAAGGGCGGATCTTAGTCCAAGACAACTCAAAGATTCTTCACAGTAGAACTTGTCATTTGGACTGTGACTGTTGGACCATTTCCACTACACGGTACCAACTTGACTTGACTCGCCTTTGTTTGGCAAGATGGTTGTTTCTATTACAGAGCATCGCCTGTTAAAAAATTAGCTCAGATGTTTTCAGACATGTGAGGTCCTGCTACAACCTCCATCAGCTGTTACACTGACTGGGCGATCAGAGCTCAGGATCCCCGCTGTCAGCAGCCTGATGTCAGCAGCTCATTTTAAAATTTGCCACATGTTCTGTTGTGGTTAACCACAGATTTAAATTGTTTTAAGTTTATTTAACAAACAGCAGATGTAAAGGTATTTTGTTAATGAGTGAATCAGTTTGGCGATCGGCAAAGTCATGGTTCATAAGTTTGTGTTTTATAATACATTTTATAACCCACACAGTGGGTTTTTGAAGTTTTTAGAGCCAAATACAAAGTCATCCAGGCCTTTATGTCTTTGAGACATGCTCAGAGTTTTACCATTCGATTTGTTTAATCTGGCTTTATAGAAAATATAACTGGTATCATCTGCATAGCAATGGAAGTATAAGCTGTGCTTCCTAATAATATTATCCAAGGAAAGAATACATTATGTAAAAACGATGTGTCCTAACACAGAACCTGGTGGTACTCCATGAATGACTAGACTGTGTGGAAGAATCATTATGAACAAAAACAAATTGGAATCTGTCTTATAAATATGATTTTAACCAAATGGCTTTCACCAGTCCAAAATAATTCATGTGAATCATTTCAGCAGTATTTTCATTTGTACCACCTGGCTTTGACAGTATCTGCACTCTAGTACTTGCATCAACCACATATGCAGCTTCACTCTTTGCAGCAACAGCAGCTTCTCTAATCCAGAGTGGAAGAGTGATTTGAAGGATTAAAAGATCTGTTTGGAAATCTTTGATGATCATCATGTTTTCTATAGCAACATGGAAGCATGAGGAATTCCAATGACCTTTTGTGAAAATCACAACATCTCCTTAACCCATCTCAGATGTTGTAGCTTTACCGTGGGCTGTAAAATAAAAGGCAGGAGCAACTACGTAACTTTACAAACTCTTAGGAAAATTTTGTAGGTGTTTTGTGTGTACCCTCGTTTCTCCTTCTGGCTTTCAGGACCATGTCGGAGACCTGGCAGCTCAGATCAGTGAGGATGAGGCCGAGGAGTTTGTGATTGAGTGTTTAGGAACACTGGCCAACCTGACCATCCCTGACCTGGACTGGGCTCTGGTGCTGAAGGAGTACAACATGGTGCCCTACCTAAAGGACAGACTCAAACCAGGTGTGTGTATGCATCTGTTTGTGTCATACCTCCACTATTTGACTGTGTACATGGAGACTTTTATGTTCAAAATTCATTCATCATATCACTGATAAAAAGGTAAGATGTGTGATAATCTACAGCATCTTCCTCATCTATCTCCTTTTACACCTAAAAGCCAGGCCTCTCCCTCAGCCCTGCGTTAACCTCAAACTAGTCATCTAAATTACGTTATCAGTGGAGTGTCACTGAGTTCGGATGATGTGACAACAGAGGACACACATGGGTTTTTAACCTTATTGTTACCTGCACTGACCTCCAAACCCTGGCTCTTACATTTTATCTCTGTCTTTAAGCAGAATTGATTTTAATTTGTGTAATTTCAATTATCATTGAATTTAACAAAAAATATTTTTAGATGATAAGTTGTGTCAGAAAACAATAAATAAATGTAAACAAGAAGTGCTTTTGTGATGAAAAATGTGTTCTTGATCTTCATCTTTCAGTGTGTTTTAGGCAGGAAATCAGCCTGTATTTCTAATAATTTAACAACCAACTGTGATTGTATAAAAGGATTTGAGTGATTCCAGATCTCTTTCATCCTTTACTGGTTTAACAAAAAGGAGGGGAAAAGTGCTGATGATTCATTTATTGATCTTGAAAAGATGACAGATACAGATGGAAAAGAGAACTTTTTATAATCTTATTTTCTTGAAACATCATGTTCCAGACTGCATTGGTATAATGCATAGTTAAACCACTCCACTTCAGAAACCCTGCAGGAGTGTTCTGCAGGACCAACAGAACCATGTTCCTGCACAGTTGCAGAACATAAATGTTGTCTCTGGCTCAGCACTTGTGTTCACAAGCTAAATGTTTCAGAGGATCTGTAAAGTTTTCTTCCACTCAGGTTGTACTTTTCCCTGATGTCAGGTTCTGCTGAGGATGACCTCATTCTGGAGGTGGTGATCATGATCGGCACCGTGTCCATGGATGACTCGTGTGCAGCCATGCTGGCCAAGTCTGACATCATTCCTGCTCTCATTGAGCTGCTGAATGGTGAGAAACACATCCACTTGTCCAGACTTTCTTCATAGGTTTGGGTTGCTTTACAGTTCCTGTTGGATACAACTTAAGCCACATATGTGTTCCCTTTTTATGTACAAACAGAAATATTTCTCACTCACCACCACTGTCGTATGGAAGTGTGTTGCTGCTACACCAGAAGAAAAACATCACTATTTATCACATTATCACGTGATACAAACTTAAAACCCTTAACCCCTTAAGCCCTGAGCTCTTATTTTGAAATTTCAACTATAGAAAAATACCTGAGACAAGTCTCAGGATGCCCCAATTGGGGGACCTTGGGGTTTAAAAGGTTAAACCTGAAAGCAAGACATGATGAAG
>OOFC01029093.1:0-14787 GCA_900323345.1 Pseudochromis fuscus | reverse complement strand
AGACATGTGCACACAATTCGGTTTGTTGTCACTGGAAGAAGCCACGAGGCAACACGCAGTCACACACTCATGAGCATGTTGATGAGCTAATACGCAGTGAATTTAATACACACTCAAAATGCTTAAAGATACACACACACACACACACACACACATACACACACACACGGAGCCTCTCCATCAGGATAAGAAGTCGAACCAGTGATCTGTTAATACATGTGATGTTTCTTAAATCTGGCTTTTCAAAGCTGTTGGTCACATGGTTGATATCTCACAGTGTAATGATTTTTTTTTTTTGTCTTTACATCCACACAGGAAGCATGTCCTAAATGTGAGGGCAGCAGCTGTCGCCTGTCAGATGTGGTTTTAAGAAGGGTGTGGGTATTTGTGTATGTGTGTGTTTGTGTGTGACTGTCATGCCTGCCTGACAAGCAAATGGCTGCCACGGCGCCAGGTCGTGCAGAGCCACACACTCTTTTCATCTCGGTCCAGCTGTCCCCTCTCCTTGTCTTTTGCTTTTTGTAGGGCTGCACTCAGTGACACACAAAGAATCTGCAGGTATTCACAAATAAATGTGAAGCTAAAAATCATGGGGAAATTAAATATCTGATCTCAGTAATCTTCTGCGCTTAGATTCCCTCCAATCAGCTCACTTACAGACCTCCTGGTGTGTTGTGTTTACACTCACTGTCGATATTACACTGCAGCTTGTTTATGGCTCCTTTTTATGAGGCTGCTTGGAGGACAAATAAAGATATTAGGTTGGTCATTAAGCCCTACAGCTGCTTCGTCTCCTTGTCCATTACAAACCCATTACACCTGTGTTTTCTCCCCTGGCTCTCTCTCTGCTGTGCTATTACTCGTCTGCCAGTTGACTATCCTGTGTCTTTTGTTGGTTGTGTTTCACTTCAAAAGCAGGAAGTGGAAAACCAAGTGGTGGCATTTTTTTCTTGGTATTTAGCTGGAAGGATCTGAATTCTTTAAAAAGCTGTTAATTAATATATTTCCACAGCGCGCTCCTCGCTGCAGCCTGAGGCCTCTCGACATGTGTTTATCTATTTGTGTGTGTGCTCGGGGTGTCACTGCTGCTCTCCCAGGAGGGTGGGGCAGCAGGCATATGGACATCGATAGGGAGTTTATTGATTCTTTGATCTTTACGTTTTCTTGCTTTTTATCTCAGTTTCCTCTTTTTGTTTTAGGTTTTATGAATGTTTATGAGCAGCTTTCTGTTTGGGTAAATGTTAGTTCTGCTTTATTCTTAATTTTTAATGCCAGGTCGTCAGTTCACAGTTGAGGCTGCTTCAAGTTTGCAGCCATGGTTAAATTTTTACTCTGTAGTGGTTTGATATAAATAAGTCTGCAATTTTTTCTAAATCCTAACTGGTTTTGTCTGTTTATTAATTATTCAGGTTTGATTATGTTTACGTAAATCTTTGTTAAATTTTACATTTCCATTGTACATTTTCTGTATTTTTAAAAATTCATTCTTCATTTTTTTCTTTTCTATTTTGCATTTTTTATACTTTGTTTGTATCCAAGCTGCTGGGATAAGATAATTTCCTCAGTGGGATTAATAAAGTTTTATCTTATCTCTTAAAAAGTGAGAAAACAGAGAAAATTAGATAGTGCAAGCACAGAATATAAAATCTTCATTTTTCTCAGTTTCCCTTTGTATGTAATTGATTATTCTTTGTCCAGTACTCCTCTATACAGTGCCCCTCCTTGTGCCTCGCTTCACTTCATTTGCATTGCAGATCATTGCAGTTGAGAACTGCTGTCAAGGGGCCCACTCCCTCCAAAATTTTCTGCCACTCAAAGCAAAAAATGAAACCACGAGCACAGCCTCAGGGGAGCACACTCCTCTGGTGGGCTCGACCTTAGGTGCTTAACATGGTTGCTCATGTTTAATCATGGATGTCATTAAGTATCTGAGTGGTTGGGTCATTTGCATCGACGGGCACCAAATTACCTGAAGGAGTTAAAAAGGCTCGATAATAATAGGCAGAGGTGAAGGCCAATTGATCAATTGTTTTAGTCAATGCAAGTCACTGCACGCAAGGGTATACAGATTTAATGAGGAACAGTAAAAGTTTGAATGTTGATACTTGATCATTTCAACAGCCTTTGTTTATCTGTGGTCGGACTGAAGGGCACCTAGAGCTGAAACCTCCAGTGGAGCGTCGTCCTCAGATCTGACATTGTGAATTATCAGCTCTGTATTTTTGTCCATAACTCAATTCCATCTCTTGTTTGCAAAACTGCCGCGAGCTCTGGATGGGGATCTGGCAGCAGCAAACTCAATCTCTGAGCTTGTAACTCAGCATTACCCTCAGTGACCAGACCTCGCCCCACTTCCCAGTCCAGTTATAAAAGCCTCATGTTGCTTGTTGCTCCGGTCATGTCAGAAACACTGTTGTGAATTCTTGCCCTTGAGCGATTGCTCTTTGGATCAGAGGACAATCTATTTACCATCCTAGTACAAACTCAGTGCATTGCTCAAATGTTCATTTTTAAATTAAACCATGAGGTTTTTATAAGAATGCATGTTGGTTTTTCTCTTGCAGGTTGCAGGGGAACAGAAGTATCACCCAGAATGCTTCACCTGTCTGAACTGCAGGGCGTTCATCGGTGATGGAGACACATATGCTCTAGTGGAGAGATCCAAACTCTACTGGTGAGCATCCAGCATGATATAAATAAAGAATACACACATTCATTCACAACCATGAAGATCAACAACTACAAAAATGAGACAAATGTCTTTTTTTAATAGATTTAATTTGTCCAGTTTTAACTGTAGCAAAGCGGTTGCTTTGGTTGGTGCTTTGTTTTGAGTGTTGTGTCTCCCTCTGACTATTCCTTGTTCTGGTTAGTTTTCCTAATTCCATCATCTGCCACAAGTTAATCCACTTCAAATCCCTTTGAAACCAGAAGCACAAAAATGTACTATAACCCAAAGCTGCTGCTGATTGACAAAATCTAAAATGTATTCAGCTTATCTTTGGCTTCAAAGGACTTGGTATCAACAATATGACAAATAGTGGTGACAACTGGCAGGATACATGTCGGGAATTAACTGCAACCACATATATGAGTTGAAATGTGGGTCTTATTGTTTAAGGCTGGTGGCAAAGAAGTACTTCAGTAAATCACTCAGAGCTAAAGCAACAGAAGAACCTTTGTGCATAAACAGAAGTTACACTTTGAACATCACATTGTTGCTTACAGCTTCTGTTGTTGTATGTTTGTTCTTGGTTGTTCTTGACTTGTGCAGCTGCAGGGTTGTGCGACTGTCATGAGCTGCAGGCTTTATACACAGAAGGTTGAATGAGAGGCATCAACCATCAGGGAAACATCTGATCGTACAGCAACAAGAACAAGGAGTTCTGCAACAGATGGTGTAGCCCCCACAGAACCCTGATCTCAGCATCATGGAGTCAGTCTGGGGTTACATGAACAGACAGGAGGCTCTGGGACAAAATTAAAGCCACAGAAAGTTCCTACAGCAACTGTCCTGCCAAGTACTGTGAATGCAGCAAATAAAAACCAGTTGTTGCATTATTTCTGCAAGTATCCCAAGTACTGCCCTGTTAAACACAGAAAAGGCTTTGTCCCAATCTCTGAGTAGAAGTGGGTGATGACTGTGTGACTGAATTAGATCATTGCATTCACTGAGAGATTCACGTGTTGGGTTGTTTCAGGTGACACAGGAAAAAAAATCAGCATTTACTCCAAAGAGTTGAACCATAAATGAGAATTATCTGCAGGTTGTACTGATTAAGTCTCTGAGCTTCTGTCTGAGTTTTGAATCACCTCATGGTTTTTTCCATGAGTCATTCTTCAGTTCCCAGAATGTAGTTTGGTGGAAAATGGTCTCATTTGTAAGCCAAACTTATGAGACAGATTTTCACTTATCAAAGGTCATACTGACCCTGAACTCAGAACAACGGCTGCACAGTGTGGTCGCGTCTCGTCAACAGCATGTGATTCTGTAAAAACGGTTGTAATGAGAACGCTCCTCTTATGATTTCATGGAGACCTCACGAGGCTTTTCATTTCCTCTGCTTTAGTGCTTCCTTTTGTTGAACCTCTGTCCTTCCCTGGTTGCAGTGGGCACTGTTACTACCAAACCATCGTCACCCCAGTGTCGCTGCCGGACTCGCCATGCTCCCGGATCCCACACACCGTCACCCTGGTGTCGATCCCGGCCTCTGCCGAGGGCAACAACGGACGCAGAGGGCGAGGTTTCTCTGTGGCCATCGACCAGCCGCTCAGCCCGACCAACGGCTTCAGTCCTGAACACGGACGCACTGTCAGAGTCTCCCAGTGAGTCTCTCTTTGCATGTTTACAAACTTTATGTAAAAGATGAGTGTGTTTCAACGTCTGTACAGTAGGACACGTACATGAAGAGGAAGGAGAGTGTAGGTGAAGTGTTGCAACCCCAGGAGAGGTTAATATGGTGGAGGACAAAGGATGAAGAAGGGAGATTATAAAGGGAAGACAGGGTGATAGATGAGCTTCATTTAACATGAATAATAGGAAGGAAGAACAAGGAAATGAACCAAAATGCAAGCCACTTTTATTCAAATGAGCTGCGAACTTATCTGATCTCAGGTCTGTGTTGAAATGAAAATGCTCACTGTGTGCAGAAAGGTGTCTGAAGAGATTTTTTTCTCTGCTCATTCTTCTTTATCCAGAGTGGATGCAGACTGCATCAGTCCAGATGTAAAAAATTCCATTCATGTTGGCGACCGGATCCTGGAAATTAACGGGACGCCCATTCACAACGTTCCTCTGGATGAGGTATTCATCTCTGTTCCTTATGTCTTTGTTGCTAAAAAGATAAGTCCTTTTGTAAATATGTAAATGAGATTGTGATGTAGTCAATTTTACTGTTGCTAAGGAAGAAAAATTGACTAATTATCTTTCTTTTTTGAATCTTTCTAGAAAAACAGCTGTTTTAGTAAATAAATATTAGTTTGTAGGTCATACTTGAGCGGAAGAATTTTTTTTATTCTGGCAACATGAAAAAGGAAATTGTTGAGTTTTATGTGATCATAGACCTACAGGTTTTATATGCCCTGTATGGTTTATGGTTAGGTTTCAGCAACATCAGCCCTAGTTTTGGTCTAAGCAACCCATCTGACCTCCTCTCCAGATTGACCTGCTGATCCAGGAGACTAGCCGGCTGCTGCAGCTCACCATAGAACACGACCCACACAGTCTGGTGCAGGAAGGAGGCTCCTCAGAGGCGGAGGAGCAGGCAGATGGCCCCCTATCCACCCCTCTCTCAGAGGGCCCCAGCCCCATCCTGCCCATCACCCAGCCCCCCAACCCTGACCTTAGCAACCTAAGGTCCCGCATCATCACGTAAGAAAAAAACAAATGATAGGACCACACCTGTAAGCTGAATACTACTAGTACTGAGAAGAGTAGAGTTACTTTAGTCTTTTATTGTCCTCTTTGCATATACTCTATCTGCCTCCAGTAAAAATAGAAGTTTCCGCCTATGACGTATATGCAACAGCAAATATTAATCTGTTTTTCTTTCATGCTTATTTGTCTCTCAGGCGAAGTTATAGCATCGATAAGTCACCAGGCTCCAGCAACGCAGCATCACCCATCTCCCAGAGGAAGGACATCAATCGATCAGAGTCGCTCCGAGTCGTCTCCAATCGGACTCACCGCATCTTCCGCCCGTCTGACCTCATCCATGGAGAGGTGCTGGGGAAGGGATGCTTTGGACAGGCTATCAAGGTAGGTTCTGTGGCGCCTTTTTGTACCAGCATGTATTTAATACATGTGCAGTGTGTGATGTAGTTGTACTGAAAGTATCCAGAAGATGGCAGCATTGAGATGAGAAACAGTGGTTTTAACACATACTGAACACACCTATAGTGGAACACTTTATGGTTAATGTTGCATCTGATTAATTTCCTCCCAACTTTGCCTCACCTTAAAGGTGACCCACAGGGAGACAGGCGAGGTGATGGTGATGAAGGAGTTAATTCGCTTTGACGATGAGACACAGAGAACATTCCTGAAAGAGGTGAGTGGATCACAGATAATTAGGGAGTGTAATATTTACTCAGATCAACAGAAATCTGAAATCAATAACTCATCTAGTTCTCAAAAGGAAACTTAGTAAAGAAAGTTTGTTACAGGTTTTGACAGATCCCTGTACCAGCTGTGCTCAGAAAGCGCAGGAGATTTTGTTTGATGCAGGTTGCGTTTAAAATTAGCAGCTCTCTGGGAGAATGTGGGACACAATAAAAAATGAAGAGTTCTCACACCTGAATAATTGAGAACGCAGTAACTAAATGTACCATACATCTGAAATAGGACAAAAAGAAATGCTAACACAGTCCATTCTCTGGAGCAGAACTTTTATCTCCCACACAAAGCCTCATCTTTAACCAAGTCCTCCATTATTTCTTAAAAGATAACAGAGTATGACTCATGAGTTTAGACTTCTGTAGATTTATTGTGATCTAAATTACTCCTCATGTTCTTGTTTGATGTTCAGGATCGTAGACTGACTCCTCCAACCTTCTAAATACGATGATTAAAGTTTACAAGGAATGTCCCTCCTTGGTTGTGTCTGTGTGGGGTTTTAGGTTTATTATTAGGTTGTGACAGGATTGAGTCTTTTTTGCTTTGTAATTGGTGTAAACAACAGAATCAAGAAGAAAGTAGCTGCAAAACAAACCCTGGCCACATTCAGACATGATCATTACCCCCGCTGGCTGTTTGTTTGTAGGTGGCCTCAGTCTCACATTACTGAGGCTCTTGTAATTTTGTCTGGTGCTACGTGGCCTCTCTGGTGAAGATTAGAAAAGAATGCAGCATTTCAGACAAAAGGCATTTTGAAAGGGTAATATTTCAGGATGATGTGTGATATCCTACTACCTCCTCCTCTTATTACTCCTTCTCAGCCCAACCTTCAGGGAGGGAAAAGTTTCATGAAGTGTTGCAGTAATACTCTGAGCAGAACTTGTAACCTGGAATAACACCTGAGGTGTTTAACTGCGTAAGAAGTTTGTCAGTTGCTCCAGACCAAAAATAATCTGGCACATTGCTGCTTTTACAAATGTACAAAATAACAAAAGCATACGTATTGATTTGTATATTTTTTAATATGGTGCATTTTCTTCGCAATTTCCACTCATTTCATATATTTTTTTAAACATGAGAGTGAAATTAATCTTCCCCCACTCAATACTACAGAGTTTTGTAGTGTCAACATCAGTGTTAATTAACAAACTACTTAGTCTTAGCAGCAGACGAAGGCAGAATCTTGTCCAAGTACAGACTGTACACAGACTGTAAAAACACTGAGTCTGATAATTAGGATGTCAGACGATTTTTTCTGACATGAGACACTTTGATACATCTGCTGGTGACTTATTCCTGACTTGTGTAAAAATGTTTCTGTAGGTGAAGGTCATGCGTTGCCTGGATCACCCCAACGTGCTCAAGTTCATCGGAGTCCTCTACAAAGACAAGAGACTCAACTTCATCGCAGAGTACATAAAGGGAGGCACCTTGAGGGAAATCATCAAGAAAATGGTAAGTGTGCTCACTTGCTGTTCATAATTGTAACTGCAAAGAGTTATCTATTAGTATTGATGAGATGGTCCGGTGTTGCCTCAGGTGGAGTCTTTGTAGTCTGACGATGGAAGTGACGTTTAAATTTCTTTGTGATTTTCTCCTGTAGGACAATAACTATCCCTGGAACCAGCGGGTCAGTTTTGCTAAGGACATTGCTGCTGGGATGGTGAGTTCAAAGACACAGAGGATTGTGATTTTAGTAAACATCCACACAGCTGTAGAGAAACGTGCAACACGTCCTGCTGTCTCCCTCTAGTGTTCGTGTTAGTGAAGTACAACACTTGCATTAATATTCTTCACAATCTTTTCCCTTTCTGTGGAAATTACACCAAATTCCTGCAGGATTAGAACATAACGTCTCAATGTTTCCCTGATAGGAGTACAATGATGGATGTCATGCATGACTGCTTTAGTGTGTTTTCAACACCAGCTACTTGAGATAAATCCAGGCAATGTTGTTCTACTTAGCCTGGGCTTATGGGTCGTTTATGTTTTTATTATTCTTGCCTTTCATTCATCTCCTATCTGTGTGTCATTCAGACATATCTGCATTCCATGAACATTATCCACCGGGACCTGAACTCACACAACTGTCTCGTCCGAGAGGTAAGACCTTGTCTTCCACTGCTCTTATGACATACCTTTTCATATACAGTATGTTTTCTTTTGGGATTTAACACAGTGCGCCTGACACTGACTCGGCCACTTCAGATACAAAAACAGGGAGAGCTTTGTTTACATTACCTTTAAGACGCTGAGCCTTCTTAAAACATGCTCCACACAAGTAACCTGGAGCAGAAACTTTCAGCTTGTCTGACCCAAACACAGACGTCATTGTGTGTCGCATGAAAGCAAAATGTCTGTTTTGTATAACTGCAGACACTGAGAGAGCTTCAAGCTTTTTAAAGGAGCTTAAATGGATTTAAATGGTTGAGATATTACCTCATCTCTTGTAGTAAGAGGGAGCATTATTTGCAGCCTAATATGAACAGATACATTTAATTTTGAAGGACAACACAGTGGTGGTGGCAGACTTTGGGCTGGCTCGGCTCATGGTGGACGACAAGCACGAGGAGAAGCTGACGCAGGGAAAACTGCCCGGCCTGAAGAAACCTGACCGCCGGAAGAGGTACACTGTGGTGGGAAACCCCTACTGGATGGCTCCGGAGATGATCCACGGTACGATGTACAGGAACACATGTGCCTGCTGTTCCTCATACATTATTCATTACATTTTCTCGAACTGATGCTAAAAATAAACAACTGCCTAACTTTTTTTTATTTTTCCCTTCCCAGGAAAGAGCTATGATGAGAGAGTAGACATCTTTTCCTTTGGTATCATGCTCTGTGAGGTGAGTGACCCTCCTCTCTCTGTAGTAATAAATAAGATATGCAGCATTTTAGAGTTTGATTAAAATACCAAAAAAGGTTTGTAAGATTTCACAAATGCCTTCACTGTCTTCATTTTGGATAAAGCAGCCCTGTGTCTAACTTGCTATGCTTAACTGTCTCCTAGCATTAAATCCTCTAAACCCATTTAAAGCCCTCTGGAGTCGAAGGTGTTTTTGCAGTTTTACTAGACACTGAATCTGGGCGAGCGTGAACTTTAATTTTGACTCATCATTTCCACTTCTTCTTTGTCTTGACACTTTTTTCCCCTGAAAATGGTATATAAAAAAAGAAAAGGCTTCATTTTGTCAAATTTTCAAGTTCTGCTCATATTAAATACAATATCCATTTCATTTTATGAGGGAACAATCTTGCTTCTGCAAAGCTCCACATATCTGAGGGGGAGAATTACTTTCCGCCTGAATATCCAGCCCCACAGTGTTGTAGGCTTTGGGCCTGGCCACACGCCATCCACATAATTTGGGCTCAACAGTTTGGTTCAGTCACACAGAAGCCCCAGAATATATGACTTCTCCAGATGGACGCCATTATCCAGCAAATATTGCAGGGATTAGAGAGAGCAGAAAAGCAGAGTGGTCTTCATGTGGCTACTGACGGGCAGACAAACGACAGTTGTGGTTTGTTTGGAGGGTTTACTGGTTTTCAGCAGGACGACACGGGAGGGCTGGTGGGGGCTCTGCACACTTCCGTCTTTAACCCTTCTTGCTCTCTCTCTCTCTCTCTCTCTCATTTGCTTTTCTTGCTCTCTTCAGATCATTGGCAGGGTGAACGCAGATCCAGACTACCTCCCGAGGGCGATGGACTTCGGATTGAACATTACTGGCTTCCTGGAGCACTACTGTCCCCCTAATTGTCCCCCCGCCTTCTTCCCCATGGCTGCTGTGTGCTGCGACCTTGATGCAGACAAACGGTCAGACATAGGGACTGGTCACCCAGAATTAACACTTTATTTCCATTTCACTTCACTTCACTACACTTTTTTTTTTTTCTTCTTTTTTTTAATTAAATTCAACTTAGTTACTGTGAACTACTGTTTACTGATAGCACCAGGAAACAGTAAAATCTGTGCATTATTGCTGGTGTTGTTATAGAGAGAGTGATTTTCTGTTGTATTTTTAATGCTTTGAAGGAGACAACGTTTTTTGTGTCTTGTCATGAATTGCCCTTTTGATTATGTTGGAATAACTGACTTCAATATACAGTCATAGACTATATAGAAATGGACAGAGGCAAACCAGGTCTCAAACATGGGACCTACGTGGAAGTGCAATTCTCCAGATGGCCACTAGATGCTGGATCCAATTGACCCCAATTCAAATATCATTTTCAGTCATGACGTCATTCTGATGTCATTAGCTAAAGTTAGTTCTTCTTATCAGTGATTTGGTGTTCCAGCTAAATAAAAAATAATTATTAAGTAGATTTTAGACTTAAAAAGTCAATTTAGGGACGTGGATATGGTCACGTCTGCCTCCAAAAAAAACCCAAAATGGGTAATGTTCAAACATAAAACTCCTGGTTTTAAAATTTGGTGCCATCATGTTACCATTGTCTATTCTATATACAGTCTATGGAAGGACCTGAACATAATAATACATCAACAATGATTTTAAACTATCTGCTTTTTTACCACTTAGACCTGCTTTCTCCAAACTGGAGGAATGGCTGGAGAACCTAAAGATGCACTTGGACATCGGACTGCCCCTGATGTCTGAAGTGGACCAGCTGCATAAGTCCTTCTGGGAGCACCACAGCGTCACACACCCTGAGAACGGTCTGCACACCCACCCCGAGCAGCCGGAGTAGGGCTGAGCACAGCGAGAGGAGTGGGAAGTTATAGTTTACCCCACAACGGGCAGCGACCACCCGCCTCAGGTGGCGCATCGGCCGGAGGAGGCGTGTAAATACCCCTCCACGTTTGAAGTGGATGCAGCGGGCGGAGGCTGGCTCAGGCTTAACGAGTAGACTCAGGGGGAAAATGTGGATGTGAAAAGCCACTTGTGTGAGATGCACACACTCATTTCAAGTCAAATCAAGAGACACTATGTTAGCTCAAATTCTACTGCACCTGAAGCTAAGGTGGAACATGTCATATGCAATCAGACCCAACTTTAGAATCATGACTCAGCTCTTGAATCATGTAGAGTTCACATTCGTGGTCAAAAATACTTACTGTACTTACTGTAGTGTGTATATTCAAGAAATCCAAAAACAAACAAAAAAACAGTGCATAAAACAAACCTTCAGACTTTGGGCCTCTACAGAGTACATTGTGCAGTATGTGTTTGCAGGTGTTGCTGTGCAAGTTTGGTTTGATTTTACTTTTTGGTTTGGATCTCAGAACTAAACTCATAAAAAATGCAAAAGGAGAGGAGCCTGTCAGTGTTTAAAAACACACAGGTTCACATCCACAAGTGAAACAAGCTTTAAATAGCTCACTGAAGAGTGCATGACTGTAAATAATGCTGTCAGGTCTCATCCTGGTTCATCATGTCCCCCTGACCTCATTTGGTCATAAACCACTAATCTGTGTCGCTGCCCCTCTCTCCACTATTTATTGTGTAGCACTGACTTCACACTGAGGTACACATCTTTGACATAAACTCGGTACGTGGTCTCTCGTATTTTAAGAGCTATTAGCGTATCTCATTCATGTTGACACTCAGACACACACCAGTGTACATAGTTGGCGACATTGTAAATGTTTTAGATATTGTAAATGTACAGACATATTTTATATACGTATACAACATTGCCATATTTTTATTGGCCGACCAGTTGAGATGAAGAAGAGTGAGGGTTTGACTGCACATAAAAGGGCACAGATGAAAGTTGAATTGTGTTTTTTTTCTTCCTACATTGCAACCACTGTGGCAGGTTGGTGGCTTTTACCATTTGAGACATGAGAAGTCTTCGCACCATAAAACATCTCCAGCCGTCAGTAGATGCCACATTCTGTCATTTCCCTCTATCCAAAAAAAAAGATTTCTCAACATTTGACTGGTAGCTGTAGATGATGTGCGGTGGAACAAACTTCATCGTGATACTGGATCACTTAATCACTTTCATTGTTAGAAAGGGGGTTAACTGCCCTTTTAAACTTGCTGAAACTAAATATAAATATTATGATCAACTCTAATTATATGTGATATTTTGAGGGCAATCAACCTGTTGTTTAGTGTACTGTACAGTAGTTAAGGTATGGGAATAATTTCACCAGGTACTGCCTCATCGTGTCAGCTGTCACTCTGTCTCTCCTCCTGAGGACGACCCACTGTTTGTTTACATGTAAATTGCTAGCTGTAAATATCACTGTATATACGTATCTGTCCTTACATCTGTCTGCGTGCATTGCATAGACCTGCACACTCCTCAGAAATAATCTCTAACACTGTCGGATTTCTCTCTTGCACCTTCTAACATAAGATTTCTGTCTCAAATCTAAAAATCTTTTCTTTCTTTCTTTTTTAATTTTTTTTTTAAAATTCCTGCTGTTGTTTTCACCAGCTGCATGATGTACTAGCTAGGTCTGTTCAGCTTTTAAACCGAGCTATTTTTGTCTCTAAATATTGTGGTTTTAAATAAGAAAATGAAGAATGAAAGACAAAAAAAGTTAAACAGTGAAAGCCGGGCTAAAAGGAAAGGAGAAAAGAAAAACACAAAAACACAGCATCTGTTTTTTTTAAATATATATACCCACTGAACTCCTTTTGTATACATTTGACTACTTTTATTTGCACTATCTTACCAAATGGCTGATTGAAGCCATGTTTGTTAATTTTCTCTCTTGGGCTACTTGTGATAAGGAAATAAATTGTGTCGGTTCAGGTTGATGAATGAATGCTAGACACTGAGAGAAGCCTTTCAACTGTAAAAATGGGTTCTGGGAAATTCATCCTCTCGTTAGCAAACTGGACCACGCAAGCATTAGTGACATTTTTTGACCACTTAGATGCATTTTTGCAACCTATTTGATCAACTTGTCATATTTTTGTCATCTCTGTGGCAATGCTGACAATATTTCACGACTTTAAAGAATACCATTGTGTTTCATTAAGTAGTATCTAAGTGTCCCAGCCTTTGCTACCAGGAGGATGTGATGTCCCAGCTCTGCCTGCTGCCTACAGACTGGTCCTTTGTGAATGATGTTCTGTGTTGTTCCTGACTGCTTGGTTTCATATGTGATGCCCACAGAGGATGCAACCACTGCTGGTCTTTCTGATAGTAGAGCACTTAAACCGGCCTTCCTCACCTCCTTCATCATACTCTTTTGGCTCAGGGCCGTACTTTTTCTGGAGCTTTTCCTCACAATTCCGTTAATTCAGCAGCTTAATAGGAAAGCAGTACCTATCCGTGACGGTGAGACTCAAACAGCATGTAAACTTCTGTCGATATGTAGGCTGATAACACAAATACGCTTCTGTATAAAACAAGCTCCCCTCCTGGTTGATGTGTTCGTCCGTGGGCATGTACTGTACACCAGTGGCTTTGCCATGTTGTTTCTTTCTCCATTCCTGTCTGAGCCATGATGAGCATGTTAGATGTGTCTGTGAGGACGTGTTGATGATCACTGAGAATGTTGCCGCAGCACTTCTTTGCAAAGGATCGTTACCTCTGAACAATGCTGTGCCTTTGTTGTAAGCTAGCCTTGCCAACGACTCGAAAACATGAACTGATTTCCTTTTTTTATGTATCATAAGTACAAGCCTGATTCAAGTGGATTGAATATCATTGCTGATACCACATTGTATGAGATTTCACCTTGTTCTGTATCATATTTATATTTTCCAGATCTCCATTGTCAGTTTTGATATTTTAATATTATATTTCTTTTCTTTTTTTGTCTTATTTAATTTTTTACACAAGCTGTGAAAACAATTCTGCACTTTAATCCTGAACATGAACATTTAGACTCTGAGGAGGCGACTGTTTGTTTTTTTCCTTTTTGTCACAGCTAAAATAAAACTGTTGCTCCTTAAAAAAGAGAGAGAGACTGGAGTTTTTACTCTGACACGACTAACATCTGTATTCACTTCCTCATTAACCTTCTACCATGACTGAGGCCCCACATGAGAAAAAGGCATGAAAGCTCCAATTACGCGAAAAATCTGCCTTTCTCACTGAGTATACACTTGAGTACTATCCGCATTTTCAGCTGAGAAAATGTGTGGGCTACATTAAAGTGATAAAAATAGAGCCTGTTTCTGCTTGAAAAAAAGGAAAATTTGTGAGAAACATGTTCACACAGCGACCAGCAGGTGTCACTGTCTCTATCTCTGCAGTTCATTTTTTGTGGTTAAATAAAAACAAAAAGAATCTCATTAAGTACCATCATAAAAGCAAATGCAGATGCTCATCTCCAGCATTGACAGTATGTGTATTGGCTATTGTACTGCATATTACCAGCAAAGTATTAAGTTTCTTTACTTCATTAAAAGACAATACTAGAGTGAAAAATCACTATTTTAAATGAAGGTTAATAAGTATTTCCAGCTAAATAAACGTAAAAGAGTCCAATGGTTAAAAAATAAGTTTATTTATATAAAGTGATGGGGACATGGAGGCTCTGAAGAAAAACCAAAACAACTTAACAAAAAACATGATAAATCAGCTATTATAAGTCACAACCTGTAACATGTACTTTATTGTAGCTGTGATAACATGCAATTGAGGCTAAAGGGAGATCCACTACCCACAACATCTAGTGAAAGTCAGTGATGGCTCATGATATGGATCCTGCACAAACAAGGTATTTTTGTACACAG
>OOFC01029092.1:0-13727 GCA_900323345.1 Pseudochromis fuscus | reverse complement strand
ATTCATCCATCTGCAGCACAACTCTGAACATCTCTGGCATTTCGTGCAGTTTGTCCAACTGGAGTTGCCGTCACGCATGCACAGGCAGTAGAACCAACCAATAAAAATGGAAGATGCTAAACAGCACGTTGGTCCTCTCCATAGGAAAACTGAGTACAGAAAAATCAAGACAGAATAGTGGACACACTCTGCAGGAAGAAGTTTTCTTTTCACCGAAGCACTTTCAGCTTAAAATACCACATTAACGCGAAACATACATTAGTGCATACTGCTAGCACTTTGGTTAACACATCACCTAGCTTGCGACAAACCACCCTCATGCAAAATGAAACACGATTACCGTATTTTCTGGACTATAAGCCGCTACTTTTTTCTGACGCTTTGAACCCTGCGGCTTAAACACCAGTGTAGCTCATGTATCATCAGCACGAAGCTCGTTGGTTTTTTTACAAGCTAGCAAGCTCGGTGCCGCCAATACCTTTAGCCTCGTCACATCAGACCCGGTCAGAGTGGACCACATGAAACTGTTTGAATAAATTCAATAGCGGCTTATAGACAGGTGCGCTCAGTAGTCCGGAAAATACGGTATACACATTTGGTTTCTGATTTTTTATTTATTTTTTGTTAATATTTACCAACTTTTATTTTTTTAACCAGTTTGTGACAAGCTCAGTGAACACAAGGTACCAAACCCAAATAGCGAGCTGCTCAGACGTCCACTGGGAAAGTCTTAACCCCCAGTTTTCCTTCCCTGAGGCCACGTCCCAGTGGAGGAACGCTTAATCCCAGTTGGGGTTGTTCAGGATGCTTCCCTTCCTACTCTTGTGCGCTGGGCTTCGGTTCAGTCAGTTTTCGGTGACCAGAACCTTGAATTCTTGACTAACGCCTGGTGAATTCTCAGCGTGCCCTTCGTTGTTCATTGTTAACCACTTGGCCGAGCATGTGATTTCTTCCTCTGGCCGCCTGCTTCGCCCGTCTCGCTTTCCCGTTGGCACACAATCCATTAACCTTACATCCAGAGGAGCATGTCAGAGGCCGAGGCGGCTAATTAAACCAGCGCCCAGGCCTCTTCTTGTCTTTTCGTTCTCTCCTCCTGGTTTTCTTCCTCGGGCCGGACGCATACATCACACATCTCGTGTTCGAGGGGCTGTTATTGAAACATTCCTGGGACGCCCGGGCGCAAGGAGCGTCTCCTTTTCTGGAAGTTTTTACATCAGACTTCGTGAGCCTTTACACGATTTGCTCTAGTTGTCTTCTCCCCCTTTATTTGCCCTCTTTTTATTTAAGCTGTGGCCTAAGCAGAGGATTACGGACGCCCATTAAGGCGGTTCAGATGGGTGAGGTGTATGCCAGTTTGGGGTGAAAGACAAAAGAGCTCCGTATCTCTGTAGTAAAGCATCTGTTCAGGATTTGAAGTTGACTTTTGCAGCAGCTTAAAGGTGCAGTTTTGTTTATTATCTCTGACAGGACTGGCAACCAGTCATAAAAATGATCCTCCAAACACAGGGCTGCAGAGGCCGGATGTCCACACTTGTTTCTTCCCTTAACTGCAGTTACATAAGCTGATCCACCTCCACCTGTATTAGCAGCCAGATCTATTGTTTCCATCCCTTTATTACGTTCAGCAAATTGCGACAACGGATAATCAGGGTGGATCAGGCTCAGTCCGGGCATGTTGAACGCCTAAAGCATGGACGTATGGAGCTCAGCTTTGTTTTGTAAGTCTTTGCTCGTTCTGGAGACTGTATGTACGCGTAGGTGGCTCTTGAGAAATCTGACTCATGATTACAGACATAAAGGGTTAACAAGGGGAAAAAAAAGAAGAGGAAGAACACCCATCTGGGGAAAAAAGGGGTAATTATGTGTTTGTGTGTGGCACTGCTGCTGGGCTTTTGTGTTTGCTTATTGATGATTTTGCAACAGCACCCGGAGGACTTTAAAAGCTCACCTGTCAGCATAGCATCAGCTCAGGCGAACAAATAATGCTTTTATTTTGCAAGGGCATCAAGACAGAAGATTATTTGGTTTCTGGGATGCACCTTGTTGTCATGTGGCCAGTTTCAACCCTACATCAAATATTGTGAAAGAGGTAAAATGTTTTTATGTAATGCTTGTGACGTGTTCATTTTAACAGCTTGTGCAAACTGAGAGTAACATACACACACTTTCTGTATCTTGTTTCTTCCTCTTCAACAAACTACTTCTCTCTCTGCACTAGCCCGTGGCATTTGTAGGCGGCTAATGATATTTGTGTCTTATTAATGGCTGCTGATGAGCTGAAATGGTAGACTCTCAAGAAGCTTTATTTACTTGCCTTTAATACTGACCCGTCAGCTTGACTTATGACACTGCCATATGGGCACCGGTTACAGAGGACAGAGTCTGGTACACACTCACATCACATCCCTGCCCTCACTTTCACACAATTTAGAGCATGTAATCAGTGGATTTAATGCATTTTCTTTTGCTGTGCTTATAAAACATATGACTGCTAAGTGTTCCCAAGGCAGGGTCAGGCATTTAAGAGTCTCCTGGCTGCTCAGTAAAACACAGGAATTTATAAGAATATGCTTAACGTGTCGTTTATTATCCGCATGCTGCAGGTATTGTAAATGTGTGAAAGCCGATGAGGGTCTGGCACAGCTCCAGCAGCTCTAATGATCCGCTGACACGGCTGACACATTGGTAATATACTGTATGGAGGAGAAAGGAGGCCGGAGAGCCGAGTGACACCCAAGCACCAGGTCACCTGAACTGGTCGTGTAGCTGCTTGCTGTTGTTGCGTCTGAGCGGTGGGGGGTCGTGAATGTGTAGTGAGTTATGAGAAGTCCGTGGGGAAGATGGGAGTCCAGCTCTGGGGAGGCTGCACCTTGCAAGGCTTTATAAACTGTTAATTAGCGCCTGTTCATGTTTTGTGTCCTAAACAACACTTAATCAACAACACACATTTGACATTTCAGTATTTCACACCTTTTATATTATTGATTATCTGCAAAGGCCTCAAACTATCTGTATCTATATATTATCCTCCAGGATACCTGATTATCCTTTAAAATTTTCTTATCCAAAATCCTCCTCAGTTATATTAAGTAACAACACATGGCTACTGTCTTTGTTCACGTAGGTGGCCATTTTGGATTTAATACAAATTGTGAGTTTATTTTTGTTGCCTGGTGGGCATAAAGTTACACGACCTGAGCACCTGAGTCATGGTTTAAAGTACAGCTGCATGATGCCCCTTTGTTCACTGAACATCCAATGAATGTATCCCCTTAGACATAGAAGCCATGCAAGGGTTAAAGATCAAATTGACCAGTCTTTTGAACTGTCCATTGTTTACCCTCATGTTTGTAAGGTGGCTGGACTTTTAGATTGTTTTATATATGTCTTATTTAGCTTTAGTTGTAAATTATGTTGCTGCTATATTGACTGTTGTAGTTTTACAATGACAATAAAGTCTCTTCTGTCTTGGTGTTGGTCGTTGTATGTGATGTGCAATGGTGTCCTTTCTGTAATGTACAGTCAATGAAGACAAATTTCACTACGGGGACCAATAAAATAAATCCAAATCTTATTAATTAGGTGTAACATCACAAGATTGTAATTTTTTACATATATAATTGCTGCATTTAATTGTGTGATAGTTAATTCTGAAAATTTGGACATTTAGTTAAAATTTCGTGGACTATTTAATAAGCAGGGAGTTGTTTTTCAGCTGCTCGGTTGTGTTCAGAGCTCACCTAATTGGTAATAATACAAGCAGCAGGCTGTTTGCTTTCTCCTGAAAGGAACCATGTATTCACGCAGGTTAAGTTCTGGGGTTAGCCTATTATGCACTGAAGAGTCTTTCATGTAAAACTGACTGCATTGATGTAGTGCTTTTACCTAATGTGCATCTCATCCACTGACACAATAACGGCAGCGAGCGACCATTCAACGCACTGACCTGACCGTGGGAAGCAGATCTGAAGTGTTTTGATGAACAGTACAAGAACAAAACCTCGACTAAAGCGAATTAGCTTTTCACGGTGGAGCCTGTTTGACCTCAGCTGACTGCTGGCCTTTGTCTGAGAGCATCTGAGATGTGGCTCTTGTCAGGAGGCTGAAATACGACAGGGTGTGCAAGTGAGCTCACCCTCATCTGTTTTACCATGTGGCGATTGCTCTCTGATCTGCTTCCTCGTTACTTCATCCCTGTCTCCTCTTTGCCGACGCTTGTAACACCACCCCGCACTGCTCAGACGCCTCCCGGTCTGTACGAATAGCTGTTGTAAGGTGTGTTTCTTTGATATGTCTGTACTCCAGAGAAGGGGAGACAATGGACGTGTGTGTGCGTGAGACCAGGAAATGGTTGAGGCCGGGTAAGAAGACGCCTCCTCAGCCCCCTCAGCCCCCTTCAGCTCCCCTAGAGTCACATGTCAAACCCATCATATCCTGCTGTCTTAATTTCATGTTGCCCCTTCCCACACCCCCACCAGCTCCCGGATACTCTTACACTGAATCTGGCTCCCCAGTCCAGGATCGGATTTGAAGTGAGACAGGGTGTGGAGAGGTGGAGGGTGAGGGGGAGCATGCCCACACTGTCTCCCAGGTGGAGATCTCACTCTGTGGGCTGCGACGTTGCTGAAATGACTGTTGGTGCCCTGAGCCCCAGTCCTGAGGGATCAAACCGGTGGTGCAAAGTAAAGTATGTGCCTGTGTGAAGTATGTGCAGAATCTTTCTTGTAAAACAATTTATTGAGGAAAGAGAAGAGTCCTTCAGTGCATTTCAGTTACATCAGTTATATTTGACTCTACATTGATCTATGAAGTCCATCAGGCAAAAAGACTAGGCACTTAAGTTTTTAGCTTTGAAGTAATTGTGCCATGTCCCTACTTTTGTTTTCATGGACGGGATACAAAGGGACAGCTGAGGTCAGGAGGTTGTTGTATGTGGTGAGCTGGAAGAATGATGTTGTCCTTTTGGCAGCATCTCACAGCCAAATGTGTGATAGGTATTGCATCCATCAGCGCCTCCTGATCTGGGCCAGTGGCTCTCCCACAGAAAAGGAGAGAATTAACCCCATGGAGGGATCTTGAGCAGTTGTAATTTGGGTATTGTACTGGTACTTGGAGCTTAGCTGTAAGGGTTGTGTTCTGTTTAGCAGCTGGGTAATGGTTGAAAGTTTGGAAGACCCACTTTTTGTGATGGAGTGAGGCGACTGGAAGTAGAGTCACTGCTCCTCCACATTTAAAGAAGCCAGGTGAGGTGGTTCAAGCATCTGATTAGCATGGTGGTTTGAGATCTACCAGGTATACCAAACTGGAAGACCCCAAGGTTGGCCCAAGATCTAGTCTTTAAGGGGCTGTTGGAGGTAGCCGGGGAGGAAACACAGATGTCTTGGTTTCTCTGCTTTCCTGCTGCTACCACAACCCTCATTGGACTTGACTCCAAGATTGATGGATGACCTCTTAAATATTGCATTTGTTGGGGGCTGGTTTTCTGTGGTGGATTCATACACGTTTGGTGCTTCTCTTGAGTTTGCTACTTGAAGCTGATTGATTTTAACTACCGTGACATGATAAAGAAACATGTCACGGTGTAGCTCACATATATTTGACAACAATGGGGGCACAGACAGTGCATTTACAGAAAATACAACGCTGATCTGAAGTGAACAAGAGAGAAATACTTAATTCTACCATATTAGCACATCGATGCAACACAGAGGTTAAAGAGCAGCAAGTAAACCTGCAGGAGATATTCACCGTAGACTTGAAGAACATTTAAACCTTTAGTCTTGTTCTTGTACAAAGGGAAAATGACCTTCAGGATTCAGTGGGATTTGCAAACAAACACGATGGCCGAGGATCAGGTTCAAGGAAGTCCCCGAAAAGGCATCGCACACTCCTCCCTGTCTGCTTCTGCTGTCACCTACTTAACAGCTTTTTGTGGAAATAAAGACAGAGCGCTCTTAATGACATGCATATACTGCACAAAAAAAAGACAGTTTTCAAGTACTGGGATTCACTTTAAAGGGAGTAGCTGACAACTAAATGCTTTTGTTATCCGATTCTTTTGAAGCAAACCTGCCGCCCTCTGTGACAGCTCGCACGCATTTGTGAGTTATACCAAAGTGAATTAGTGTACAACTGCTTCCCTGCTGCTCGTGTGTGTGTGTGTGTACTTAACATCTGCATGTGTTTGAGCGAGGGAGACCTCTGCCATTGTTGAGCTTTTACATCCTGACAACTGGGAGCCTGATGGGTTAAAAATAACCCAGTGCTTTCCAATTTTGTCATCTTTCGGGACCTCTTGTCCCGGCTGTTTTGATTTCGCGTGCGTCCCCCTGGAATGCTCGGGGTCACAGACGGCCACTTCCCGTCACATGGTTCCTCATTGTAGTGCTAACAACGCTCCCTAAACATACTCAGACGTACTCAAAAATAGGACACCTGGGAAGGAAAGGCCTGTGCTGTCATATTTTGGAATCGCACTCCAGGCGGCCCAGCTTAAACACAGCGTCTCTGAATGACAGCGCTTTTTAGTTTTGTTCTGTCTTTGAGTTATCTTTTTCTTTGTGAGCTTCAGAAGATAAGTCAGTTCATGAAGAGTTCTGCACACGTGCAGAACAGAATTAGGCCACGAGTACTGTATAGAAAGAAGTAGCAACAACAAAAAAACAACAACATCACAGGAAGTTGTTTGTAAAAGTATGCAGCTGTCAATTCTGACATTCCTGGTGAAACAAAGAATTAAAGTTAAACTCACAATAAGACATGCAGCTCTCTCTGTCTCTGTATGTGTGTTAAACCCAAGCAGTTTTGCGCCTCTTTAAATAACCAAACAGCCAAATCGATATGCATGCTATGCAAACAACAGACTATGTAAACTTCCCCGGCGAGCTAAGCAAATGCATTATGTAACTCCTTCTCAAGCATCAGATGCTGTTTTCACTGAACAGACACAGATGGACATTGTTTAGATAAAGCTTATCTAAAAGAGCCTTATCATGTTGATAGTGTTTCCTGCTGCTAATAGATACTTTTTTTTTTTATCCAGTGGTTCATACTGTTTTGTGGTTATTCCTGTTTTTCTCAGTGCACAGTGTTTAGAAGAATTAAGGTACACGTGCTTGTAGTTTGGTAGAGGTTGGACAGGCCGGTTCTTGACATGGACTGTATGCAAAATGGATGAAGCTAAGGTGAAGTCATGTGGTCTCAAGTTGCAGGAAGGAGTTTGGTATTTGAATGTCACTATGTTGGTTGTTTGGAGCCAGAAGAGACCATATTTGGATATGAAGGGAGGAGTCAGGAGGCGGGTCTGACCCTAGATCCCAAGGACACTTCCCATGTGTATGAGACTCGAGCTCTGGTCCGGTTTCATTGTAGACAATGTCAAGTCAGTTGGACCCAGCCTCTAGTGGCCATCTGGAGTATTGCACTTTTTTTGCACTTCTGCATTTAGCTTCATTGTTGAGTGTCAGTTGCTTTGTACATTTCTGCATACAGTCTATGGTTGTTGATTGGTGCACCTCATGTTATCATACCAGGAGGTAGCTAGGGATTTTCTAATTGCAGGAGCTCGGTCAAGACGTGAGTTAAATATTTAGTTTCGTGCTGTCGCAGCATCGTGTTGAGATACAGAGCCAACCAACTGTATCTGTTTACACAAGAACACAGTGTTGTCCAACCTCTGGTGCTCTATCATTCACCTCAGCCATTCAATAGTGTCCGGTTCCTTCGTTTAACACATCCATCCCTCCCCAGCGTCCTTGCATCCAAACTTAGCCCCGGGCACACGTCCAATCAAATGTCTCCTTTCGCTCCTTCTGTAGATCGCCAAGTGGCAATTCTATAACTAACGTGTCACGTCTGGCCTCGGTAAACAGATCCCACATCAGAAAAACTACAGAAAATGTCACACTATTGCCTACAAGCTGTACACACTCATGGATGTGCCTTCATCCAGAGTAGTTCTGATTGGGCCTGGTTAGTTCAATTAGCCTGGTTCTGTTAAACTTTTACAACACATTTCCCACAATATATATAATATATATTTTTTAAAACATACCAAAAGTACATAAGAGATTGTTTAATTTTAATCCTATAATATGATTTCTAACCAGCTGCTCTGAGGGCTCTGGCTTTTCCATCGTCTGCACAAACCCTCTGAAACACTACTTGTTGCCAACAGCAATTAAAAGCCTGAGCTGGGATGTGTTGTACTGTCTAGTTGTTGTTGCTGTGCTGGCCTTGGTTGTTGTGTTTCTGTAACTGTTGCCAACAGGGAGCATCATTATGTGTTTGGGCCTGGATGAAGGCCTGACAGTTTTTTCACATAAGTTCAGGAAAGTGTTGCGTCCTTGTGTACGTAGCCGTTTCACATTGTGGCCTAAGTGTATTTGTGTATTTACGTGTGTGTTTGCACACGAGCCACTGTCTCTGTGGGGGTTCAGATCTGGCTCTGTATGCTTTGTGGCTCCACTGAGACAGTTTGGCTCCTGGCCAGCTCGAACTGTCCATCGCCCAGAAGGCTGGGAGTAATGGGCTCATTTTCCCAGTGGGACGGGAGGGGGGGCTGAATAAAAACAAGAGGGTGGTGGTGGTGGGGGTGGTGGTGATGCCTGGGGACGCAGCAGGAATGACAACAGCACACGACGGCATCCAGCCAGAGCGCTGATTTGTCTACGTGCTGGTGTGAAGAGGCTGAACTGCACTGTGCTGTCATCAGCTCCACATTTGGGATCATTATGATATTGATAAGTTTGTAGGTTTGGGTCTTTCTCACAGATAGGTGGGTAGATAGGTAGCTAGGTAGTCTTGTTTCACTTCCTGAAGGGGCACAGCAAGGTTGTGCTGATTCATTTTGTTATTCCTCACCATTTCAAACAAGGAAGTGGATGTTTGTATTCTTCTTCTACGTCTTCTTCTTCTATGTCTCTCTTCATCTTCCACTTTGTTTCCTACTCCATCTTCTGTTTTGTCTACTACATCTTCTACGACTTCGTCTACTACTTCTTTTTCTTCTTCTACGTCTTTTTCTATGTCTCTCTTCATCTTCCACTTCGTTTTCTACTTCGTCTTCTACATCTTCTTCTACGTCTACTTCTGCATCTTCTTCGTCTACTTTTTTCTTCTTCTTTGTCTTCTACTTCTTCTTCTTTCCAATTCAAACACAGAAGTGGATTTTATTATATACCTGGAAGCAGTGGGTGTGGCCAGGCCCCTGAAGGCAGGTGGAGCCATGTTAACACAAAATACCTTTAATGGGTACAGTCAGGAGGAAAAATTAGTCTTCTGCTGTCCTCTTAGCAAGACAAATATCATGTGATCATACCTGCATAGTACCCAACTTTATTAACAACGCTGCCTCTTTACAATCCCACAAATTACAAGTTCACTGGTGCCCCTGCTGTTTTAACTGTCAGCAAATCACTTGTAAAAGCTGCAGCTATGAGCGTGCTGTTCACGACGCCCAGCATTTGATATGTAATTAAGTCCATTTTCTATTGAACAAATGCCAGAGCTGTTCTTCAGTCTGTTACTCACTGCGACGTGAAAACAAACAGGATTTACTTGAATTGTAAAACTTTGTTTGTATTTTAGTTTTGCTACAATAGAAACTGTGTCATCAGGGTTAGTCCTTTGTGACAGTTTTGTTTGGAATGTAAACTCCATTTCATCGGGTGCCAGGTTTACAGTATTTACAGGATGAAGTCGTGTAATTCCTCCGACGTCAGTATCTCGAGCTAACATCTGTTTTAGTCAGTGCAGCTTGGTTTAAGTCTGGATAAACTGTGTCAATGCTACAGGTGGGGCCTTCACTTGGAAATGACCACACACAGGGATTCAAGCAGTGTGTTCGCCCAATCCTTCATCTCTGACCTGTTTTATTTTTTCCCTTCCCCGCAGACCCCTGTCTTATAGTGATGCCGCCATGCATAGGCGACGACGACCGCTTCAGTCTGGAGGCGCTGCGGCACATCCACAAACAGCTGGATGACGACAACGACGGGGGGATAGAGGTCAACGAGAGCGTGGAGGTGAGCTTTGCAGGTGTTGAGCTGACGCAGGGTGTTGCTTGAGGACGTGTGACGAAAGCAGACGAGTTTAAACACTGAAGGCAAAAAAAACAAAAAAACAAACTGGGACCTTTTTAGGTTTAAGTTGTGGTTTACAGCCTAAAGGCAGGAAGTCCTCAAAGGGACTTAAATGACTGTATCCCCCAGGATATACAGTCCATTTAAAGGGTTAAATCAAAACTTCTAAAACGTCTGAAATTGTAATAATTTGCCTTGTGAAGCTTGTATTGTAGTATTTGATTACCATGGTGTACTTCCCACGGTACCATCTCGGTTCCAAACGTGTAATTATTTTTTTAACAGAGGTTAGCTAAACAAAAGGCCTCGTAAATGTTTCAAGCATTGACAGAAGAACACTTGCCTGTCACCTCCTGAAAGTGGATCGCCACATACCGAGTAAATATTTAGTTTACAATGCTAACAGTGAGTAACAGCTTGTGGCTCGGGGTCAGGCTTCGTAGCCGAAGTCAAATCTTTTTTTAATATTTAGCAGTTACTCATCGGAGGAGGAGGAGAGAGAGCCAAGTCAGCATTCCTAACACAGTGACACATCATCGAAACACACGCAGATCATTAGTCACACTTGTACAGACACTATGCTGTAATTATACCTAAAATAGTTGTTGATATTTATACTTTGATTGGGGATTTATTTGTGACTTTGGGACTTTTTAAGTTAGTGAAATCTTTGCTTGTGAATGAATAATGTGGGGGAAGAGGTGGTAATAAAGCAGGCAGTGTATTGTGTGTGTGTGTGTGTGTGAGTGTGTATGTGTGACGAGAGGAGGTACAAGTTTCTATGAGGGGGACGACTGACACCTGAGAGCACCCTGACCTGCCGTGCCCTGAGCATCTCTTGGTAATCAACGACCTGTTACGTTAAAACGAAACCACTTGGGACCATGGTCACATTTTGTGTGTGTGTGTGTGTTGGCCTGGAGTCATTTTTAACTGGCTGAGAAGTGCTGGTGTGAGAAACAGTTATACCCTGCAGCCCTGCGGTGGCGCCTCACTAAAGAGTCCCGTCTAAAGAACCCAGCGGGCCACAGAGAAGAACTGGACCCCGGCCCACTTTAAGAGGATGTGTGTCCCACTGATGTCTGTCTGTACAGTACAGTACTGTACAGTACAGCAGTAGTGGTACAAACTGCCACCTCGCCTGTTTTCATCCTTTGTCTTTATAAGGGCAACGAGTCGAGTGTTTCCAGCAGAAAGCCCGAGTTGTTTTTGGCCGTCGCTCATTACAGAGGATTTCCAAGCTTCTCCTGAAGGCTCTGGTGGCGAGTGCAGCGGGGTTTCATAACATGATGGATGCTAATTTTCATTAGTGGCTGTCTATCTGTTGGGTTTATGTAGGATGGACTTTGTCATGTGACCAGGAGAACATTATTTTTTCTTTTTTTGTAGCAGGCTGAGATAATTCTTCTTCATTCAAGTTTAAATCAAATTCAAAATGCACTTCTTCAATCCCCACAGACCCCCATGTCACTGTGGCTACGTCCATCTTTTATAATCAGTTTATGGTCATTATGTAAAATTTAGGAAATAAACATGATTTTTAAGCAGTCGTAGAGTCCTGCGTCTTCATGCTCTCATAGTAATTACACCGAGCCACCTAGGTTTACAATAAACTACTGCCACAGGCTTTCTCATGATGGGTGATGCTCTTACTGTGAGCCCTGTTTGCGTAGTATGTTTCGAAAACAAGCTACAAAGTGCGTAAAAGCCAGATCAGAATAATACGGGTCCTAACAGGGTCCAGTCTCCGCTGGATTTCTGCAAACAGACCCACCTGCAGGATCCCAGGCTGGACTCAGGCTCATGGATTTAAAACAATGAATGGTACATAGAGCCAGATGTGACCATATTTGGATATAATACAAGAAGCAAGGTGGCGGGTCTAACTCTTGAACCCAAGGATTCAAAAATCGTAATTTTTAATCATGAAATACTCCGTCTGAAAAGTTTTTTCACTAGTCATCCTCGTGCATGAGACTCGAGTTTAGAGCTGCAGTCATTGGAGACCAGACCTGTCAATCAAACAAACCACGCCCCTAAATCTTCCTTTTTTGAAACCTAATATCTACCGTATTTTCCGGACTATTAAGCGCACCTGTCTATACGCCGCTCCTGTCTATAAGGCGCTATTGAATTTATCCGAACAGTTTCATGTGGTCCACACTGACCAGGTCTGATGTGACGAGGCTAAATGTATCGGCGGCACGGAGCTTGCTAGCTTGTAAAAAGCTAACGAGCTTCATGCCGCCGATACTGAGCCACACTGGTGTTTGAGCCGCAGGGTTCAAAGCGTCGGAAAAAAGTAGCAGCTTATAGTCCGGACAATACGGTAATCACCTCCACCAAGGACGTTGGTTTTCACCTGTTTTTCTGTTTTTGTTGCGTCTGTCCATAAGCAACACTACGAAAAAACTACTGAACTCATCTCAAGGGTGTTACAAACATTCAGGCCAGATCACAGGATGGGATCCTGTCTCTGGAAAAAAAGAAAAATCCAGAGAAATCTAATGAAGGTAGTGTTGCTATGTCACCACCAGGGGGCAACAGTGTTCAGTCTGTAGTATCAGCACAGCTGGATTATATCCGGGTTTGATTGTTAGTAAACAGATTGAAGATCAAACGGTTTCAAAGTTAAAATCCAGTGTTTGGAGTAACACCGATTTACTTTACGAAATTCAGTAACCGCGTACTTCAATACAAATTACTGCATCACTCCATGAAAAGCAGAAGAAGAGGGTCCAGTTTACTGTGTTTACGATATATACGAGTCCATTAAGCCGCGGTCATGTGGTATTCATGAGGGTGTACGTTGTGTTTGTCTGAAAGCTTCAGTACTGGAGCTGCTGAACATTAGTTTAATGGGATTTAATGATATGTCTGGTGAATATGGTGATATGACAACAGCCTAATCTTGTCATTAGTCTTTTCACATCCATTACATTATCAGTTGTTAACCCAGTTGCCTCTAGATGCTCAGACTGTGAACTGTTTGAGGCCATAATAAGGTCACAGAAGTCAGAAGTTTTAAAATGTGTTTGTTGTTGGACTATTTACTTCCATCATCGTGATAATTGGACCATAGATTATCACAGTCTTGTCACAATAAAATGATGAGCGTGCAGATTTAATTGAAGCATTGATGGAAATAATTAAAAAATAACACATTATATTTCCTGTTTGCTGCACAATAGTTGGAAACTGCAGCAGTTTGATGGTGTGTGACTGAGAGCTGGACAACAGTAACAACCAGTGGTGGACAAAGTATCAACTTCAGTACTTGAGTCAAAGTACTGATACTCATGGTCAAATCTTACTCAACTACAAATAAAAGTTATTGGTCAAAATGTTACTCAAGTTAAAGTACTAAAGTATTTACCTTTAAAGATAGTTAAATATTCCAAAGTACAAAGTAAAAGTACATTTTCTAATATCAGTACATTGTATTGTTCTCAGTGCCCGAGTCAATCCCCGACTAACGTCTGCTTCCTGTTAATGTGGTATTTTAATCTGAAAGGGCTTCGATGAAAAGAAAACTCCTTCCTGCAGAGTGTGCATAATACCTTGTTGGTTGACTGTTCGGTTTTGCTTCTTTGTTTTCAAATTTCCCATCGAGAGGCTAACATGCTAACATGCTAACATGCTGTT
>OOFC01029090.1:25823-41783 GCA_900323345.1 Pseudochromis fuscus | reverse complement strand
GGACAAGCAAATCTCTGCAGCCAGGTTCACAAAATGGTGAGGACATTTTCTGTAATGTAAGGCTGGTACGATCAATAGGAATCATGACCTCAGAATATCTGTTTACTCCTCACAAAATTGTGACTTGAGAGCTCAGTGGTTTTCAAGATTCAAGACTCCAAATAGGTCTAAGAATTACAGTTTTCCCAGGACACGCTCAAACCCTGTATTAAAAAATAAATGAATGAATAAATAAATCATATTTAAAAATATAAATGGCTCACTTGTAGACGAGGCCTTGCTGGTCTGCTTGCATCACACCATATTCCTGTAGTGTCTTTCCCTTCAGGAAGGTTGAGAAATGTGTACCCAGCTCTTGCCTGAAGTTTTGCAGCATCATGTCTGGACATCATGACGAAAAATCCAGAATTTGTGACGCATATCGTTTGAAAAGTTCTAAGTTTTTCAAGTGTGAACACAAACTGTGTACCTGCTTGTCTAAGTTCGGAGTCTATTTCAGACAGAGTGAGGTTGAAAGCCTTCAGGGATCCCAGAAGTGTGTGGTTTCTGAGGTTGCTCCAGAAGTTGCTCCTCTTGTGGCTATTGCAGTGACACACACTGCTGTAGATCCACTTTTCACACTGAAAATGCAGCATAATAAAATAAACAAAACAAAAAGGAACAGTTGAATTTTTCCTTGAAAAAGGAATGAAGAATTATTCATACACCATCATTTTATTTATTCCTGTCTTTTTTCCCCATGACCTATTTTTCTCAATTTGTGGAGGAAATAAATAAATGAATACACAAATTAAACTCCAGTGAACTAGATCTAGAATTACCAGTTACAGGTTGTGAATACAGCTGTATGAAAACAAAAGTGAATTGAGAAAAATGCTTTCTGGGCCTCCATATTAACTGAAAAATACAATTGAGCAACGTCAAGTTTGGATTTCCGTTGTGAATGAATCAAAGATATGACTGGGTATCAAAGGATATTAGAACAAAGTATATGCACATGGTAAAAGGTTTAAGGTTATGCAGCAACAATGAACTGATGATGGTATACAGCAGAGGGGAGCAGCATAATCAGGTCAAAAAACTGACCACAAAAACCATATATATATTACAGCCCCTGGCAAAAACAAAAACAGCATTAAGTGCCTGAGCCATTGTCACTGTGAAATGTTCACGGGTGTAGTCAAGGGAGGTTGTGATGTGGGGAGGACAGGCGACCACAGCACCTTGTCCTTGACACATTGTTATGAGAAGCTTGAAGATGCAACACAACTCAATTTCAAGCAGCAAAGGGACAACATACATACAATAACAAACACTTTCTTAAACATGTTAAAGATTTTCTGAAATCAATCAGGTTTGCATTAAAGCAAGAAAACACCTACTTGAGTTTAAGAGAACAACTGGATAATGTTTTTATTCCTGATTTGTTCAGTCTCCCCAGACTGAAGGTACCTTGCCTCCATGTGTGTCAGCATCAACCAAACATTACAAGATTCCCAAAAGGAAACATTCACTGCAGGGGTCTTGTATCTATAATGTGTTTGAAAAAGTTAGTTATAATCCTGTTTTATTACAGCTTTTGATCATCTGAAGAAATATCCTCACTTGATTTAAGTTGCTACCTTTTTAATGCTGCATTTACTACCTCATATTTGAACTAAATGTTTTTGTCCTGTTTCGGGTTTATCTTTTTTTTTTTTTTTCCTTTTTACGTTGTATACTGTAAACTAAAGTTTGCCATTTACAATGAATAAGAAAGACAAAGATGACAGAAAAGAGACCTATCATTCTGATGTAGTCCTGTAGCCACACATCACAGTTTGGAGAGTTCACACATCTAATAAGATCAACACAATGTGGAGGAAAGAAACTGAGTTTTAAATTGGTCTGTGTGTACGGCATAGACACTACATTCACACATACCGATGATGCCACCTTATCGCAGATGTAGCAGAAGCACTGATCACAAAAAAGCTGGTTACCAGCCAGTGGAGCACCAGTGTCACACTCTGTAGCCCTGAGGAAGACAGAAGAGAAGCAGTGCGGTTATCTGAATCTGTTGGATGGAATAAAGAGCACCGATCACCATTACAATGTATGTCTGGGCATTTACTCACGTGAAACGGTGTATAGGACAGTCATAACGTGCGTGTGGCAGCACCTCAGCACGGCGGGAGAAGGTAACAACCAGGTCTTCCTCAAGAGTGCTTTGAGATAACACACAGTCTGAGAAACAGAGGGACAGCAGGTGGTGATTACTCAAAATTCAATCTACCTACACACAGAGCTGATACACAAAACAAATCAGTTACCACCAGTCTTTTTCTTCACATCCTCCACCTCCACAATGAGGCAGGATAGGTCCGTTTCACCATCTTTGTCATCATCATCATCATCACTGAGGATGATTATTTCTTCACTTTCTGCTGTCATCAGAGTGTCCTACCACAGACACAGGAAGAAAAGACAGTACAGAGATCACAGAAGATGATACTACAGATTCTGGACTGGAGAAAGTGAGTCATGCATGTTTTGTTTTCTTCCTTTCTTTTTTAAAAAGTAAAATAAAAAAAATAAAATAAACGTTTTGTTTTCCTTTAAACAAAAAAAAGTATTGCTTTCCTTTAAAACATTACAGGCTATGTTGTCTAGTTAGTTTGAGGGTTTGGACACTGTCAACATATGGACATATCAACTGGACAACATTTCACCTTTTCCTACGTTATTCTGCAGAAATAACTCTCCTGGACAAAACCAAACTACCTCAGTGTTTCTCCATTTCAACAAGTTAGCTAGCTTCCTTCAAAGTAGGAAGTATAAAGTTATCGGCGTGTAAGAGTCGAGTTCATGATTTATTCTTACTGTAAAATCTATTAAGCTTAACCGACTAAAGTACTTTCAAATAACAGTTTTAATGAAGTGCGTGACAGAGTCTTCTTACCTTTGTTGGCTACACCAAAATAAACTTTGTGCTTCGCGCCTGTAGCACTAAACTCGAGTCACCGGAAATGACTACTCTTCTTCTTCAACTTCAACTTCGTCTTCTTCTTCTTCTTCTCCTTTTCTTTAACGACGGTTGAAATGGTATTTAAACGCACTACTGCCACCTTCTGGATTGGAGTGTGGACAATTCGTCGGTTATTCTGTTTTTCAAAAATCTGAAATACGCGCTGTACTCTGCATCATCTGAACGCCTCATCAATGATGCTTTAATATCCCATGACAACAGCATGAAAATAAATGCTCTGCAATGTCTCAGGTCAGCAAGAAACGCATTTTCTACTTCTAAATGTTATTATGTACTTAAAATCTCCAAATGCAGGAAATGTGTGTTATTCATGAACATTTTGTTTGCCAGTTATACTAAGTTTTCATTTTTATCATCCACCTCACACCTACAATTGAAAAAAAATGGAACCTTCTAATCACCCCTAAATTAGCATCAGAGTAGATTCAAATTAAAAAAAATAAGTCACTGACCAAAAAAGTGAAGGTTTATAGACTCAGCAATCATGTACAAAACTTTAATTGCAATATAAAAAATGATAGTAATGTTTTTAAAGAACAAGGCAAATGCAACGTCCATGAGCCACTACTTGGATCCATGTCCATCCAGCTAAAGCTTAATGCAAAAATCAGGGACTCAAGGAAAGACAGTGGTGATATTTTCAGGAGTGCTGTTACATAGCCGACACGGTGCTGCTTTTCTTGTCCTTGTTATGAGGATGATATCTCCTCGCTGCTGCTCTCTGGTTCCTCTGGGGTTCTGGCAGTCTATCTGCACCCTCTGTCTTAAGTACTACAGTACTCATCTTGGACTGCAGCTGTGCCTGCTCCTCCTCAGCACTCAGAGCAGGCATGTTTCTCAGCCACTGCTGGTAGTATCCACGGAAACCATCTATGTGGATCAGGTAGTTGTTTCTGGACTTATACTGGGGGATTGAGAGTGCAGAGAGAAGGGGAAAGATAAATATTGAATCATAGAGAGGTGGCACAACATAAAGTGAAAAACCGGAAGGTGATGGGTTAAAGTAAAGACTGTACTGTCTCTATACTGACCTGGTTATAGTTGGGAGGATACTGTGCAGCAAATTCCAGCTGTTTGATGATGACCTCATTTGGCCACACTCCCATGTCACTCATGCTCTTCAGGATTGTTTTTAAGTAGATGTAATCCAGTCTCCGAGATGCTCGGCCAATTAGAGCAGAAAACACATGGATATTCGGCCTCAGTCCCACTTCCTGAGGAAACAACCCAAAACCAGGCGTGTAAATATGACAAAATGCTACCATCCTCCTCCAGAGGTCTTGTAATTGTGCAACTGATTGTTTGTTACAGTTCATCTATTAATGCAGTCAAATTTTAATGTACTCTTAATTGACCAAAAAACAAATCAAAAAACGGCTGTTAGGGCAGAATTTCTGAATAATACTAATAAAATCAAAGTTTTGAATTTATTTTGTATTTTAACTTTAAATGTGTGTTTTTATCACCTCAATGTCTTTTAGCAGCTGAAGGCCGTCCTGCTCTCGATCACAGGCTAATGCAAGGCATCCAAATGTCTGTATATTCACACCGACATTACGCTGCCGCATCACACTCAGCACAGCCTGGACAGAAAGAGAAAGTGTTCAACAATGTCAAGTGAAAGTACCAGTGATCCATGCAGTGGTGTGGACAGGTCTGGTCTAATTTGATCGGGTTTTGAACTATCTACATGATTAGATCCTGCTAAAGATCAGTGAGAGATTGTGTGTGTGTGTACCTTTGCCCCCTCCAGGTCACTGGCTTTGGCTGCTCTGCGAATCACAGAGTTAAAGAATGCAATATCAAGCGTCACCCGATGCTGTTTAGCAACCTTTAACAACACCTCCAGAGACTGGCAGCCTGGCTCCATGATGTCGGCCAGCAGGGTCAGAGTTTTGAGGTCTGGATTCAGTCCCTTAGCCGCCATGCTCTGCAGGAAACCCTGAGCTCCACCGATGAGGGCAAGCCTATCAGATGCTCCATCTACAGTACCGAGGGAGATCACAGTGGATGGCTTCCCCTCATAAAGGTCCAGAAGGTTTGGGGCTGTTGAATGAGCTACTAAGTCAACAGCTCGTGAGGTGTTTCCTTCTTGTCTGATCGGTATCAAATCAGTTGAGTCTTGTCTGCTGCTGAACTCCTCCTCACTGTGTCTGCTGCCCTGCTGACTGTCACTTTGTGGACCAGGGAGAGTAAACAACTGCTTCTCCAGAAGGTCGATGTCTATTTCACCCTTGCACTGGGACTTGGACACATCTTTCCTGCTCCCACAGTCAGACCTCAGAAGGATGCCAGCAGCCAAGGCAGGATCACCAATCTCACAATCCCTGGCAGCTCTCAGGAGCAGGTTATAGTTTTTTGAGTCTGGAAGAATCCCTGACTGCAGCATCTGACGCCACACCTGAAAGAAACATTAGGAATTACATTTTTGTGTGATGACTGCCTAATATATTCTCATCAGATGCTGAAAACACACAAAAATGGAGGGCACTGGTTAAGTTATTATGACCAAAAATGTTTCTCTTCAATCTCAAGAATATTCCACACTTAAGTTTTTGTTGCCGGTAAATCATGTATCTACCTGTAAAGTCAGTCTGAATCCGTTTTCTTTGTCCTTCAAGCAGCCCATCAGCAAGTAGTGAAATGTCTCCTGAGTTACAGTGTGTCCATTCTGCAGCATCTCCTACAAATGCAGCAAACCTTCAATTAGATATGATTCAATTAACGAACAACACTTAATCAGATGTTGACACGTGTTGTACCCTGATCGTGTGAATGCAGGCTTGAAGGTGGTTGGCGATGGCGTGAGTTTTGAGAAGAGCGTGGTACGTGATGGTGCTGAGGGCGTAGTTTTTGCGACGGAGTTCTTGCTCCAACTTCAGTGCCTGCTGAAGACCTGCTTGCTTAGAAGGTGACTCGGCGCAGGTGTTAAACAGTGCAGTGTATGTTGCATCTGTAGCATCAAGAGCTCGTTTCTTCATCTGGAAGAAACACACAAATGATTAGACAAAACCTGTGATGGTGCATGAGTATTGGTTAGAAATATAGATCTGAATGTGGAAATAGAGCATTAAAGACAAAGGTAAGACTATGACTGGACTGAAATATGGATACTCTTACTACAAAGACACATTTACTTAGCATTTTGTATCATTGTAAAAATAAGTGTTTGGATAAAGTATGAACTAGAAACTAAATTACAAATTATTTATTAGAAAAAATCAATAGAAAAAGACTGAAGACAGATACTGAAGCAACTCATATGTATGCAGCAAAAATAATTATATTTAAGAAAAAATTCCCACACCTACACTTAGGAAAAAATGGTACAAAACCCAAAAGCATTATGAATGAAACAATAAGATAACAAAAAAAATACCCAAAATACAACTTAGTTAGGATTGCAAGATGAGTTCTGCTGACTGAAATTATTTCTTAGTTACCTAATGGCAGGGGTTCCCAACTTTTTTTTAGTTTGTTATCCCTAAAAATAAATTGAGACTTGCGGGTACATATGAATGTTAATTATGAGCAATATAAGTATTTTTTTATGTCAATATATTTATTTAATTGTTTTTTGTTTTCTTGGGGGGTTGATTTTAGGAAATTTACAAGAATGGATGGGGTTAAAAAAAATGTAAATAAATAAAATGAGTATGCAGTGACAGTGACGGTTGCTGGATTGTATTAAGTTATACTGTGAGGTGTTTCTAATATTTTGTCTCTCCTTGTGTTTTCTTGTGTTATTAATTGGGAAGACCAATGCAGCACAGTTTTAAATATGACTAAATGTTAAATCAAAATCTTAAAAAAAAGTCAAACCTGAATTTTTATGAAAGAGATTTATTGCAAAGATAATGCAATAGGTCACTTTTAGTTTTTTAGCAATACGTTTCTCATAGACTGATTAAAAGTCTATAAATAAGATATCCTTACGTCATTGTAGAGCTTGAAGGCCTTCTTGAGTTGTCCAGCTCGACCACAGCCTCCGATCAGGACGGTGTAGTTGTACTCCTGCGGCTGCAGCCTCTCCCCCTGCAGCATGTCTCTGCTGAACAGATCCAGAGCCTCTTGCAGCTGAGAGGAGACAAAACACGTTCATAAACACATGGAGGAAGAAAGAGGAGAATGGGACAGATAGGACCAAACTAACCTTATTCTCTTTGATCAGCTTCTTGCACTGTAAGAAGTACCAGTACGGCGTGTTTCTCCTCCCGGGCCTCCTGCGAGGTGTATCCGGGTCTTCCGCCACTTCCTCCTCCACGGTCTGGTCTTCTCGGTGTCGCAGGTCCTGGAGATAAGGGCTGCATTTTCTGAACGACCTCCTGGAGGATATGTCGGCTGACAGAGAACCGAAGTTCTCCCAGTCAGATGGGACTGAAGGGGGGTCCAGGGGCTCCGCGTCCCCTCGAGAAGAGGCTGACAGGGACACAGATCTAACCGCGGGCAGCTGCCAGAGAGTCGGTGTGAGGAGCCCGGGAGGCCGGTGCGTCAGAGTCAGTGTTTCTGGTGACTTCTTAACAGCTGACAAGATGGACAACCTGGAAACAGGGGCTGATATCTTCCTCCCGTTCCGCACGCACGAACAGGCGATAGACGACAACATATTCAACAGTTTTATGTTGCTAATTCAAAGCTAATTACACATGTCCACTTTCTTCATCTACCTGGCAGCAAAGCAGAAGATTTATCAATCTTACAGCGAAGGTTGGAGGGTAACTACGTAGCTCCTGTCATGCTGGACACAACCACGATGTTTCAATGACACAAACCCGTCCAGACCTGAATAATAGATATCAGACCATAATTGTAAAACGCTCTTTTATAGTGCCTTTATATCCTTAGAGAGACGAAAATAGATAATTACCTCATATGAAATATCAGTGTTTATTATTCGTTTACACTGATTGTTGAAAACCCTTCTTTCTGCTGAAATCAGGAGGTCGCATGACGATCGACTACATCGATAACAGATTAGTACGGCCTGTGAAATTTACCTCTCTCCGGATGTTGCCCCCAGCTGATGATAGAAGTAATTTTTGTGTTTTTCGGATGAAATGATGGTGATGAGCCAGACCAAAGAGCAATGTGTGAGGACTATACTGATGCATAGAATATAACTTAAATACAAGAAACAGATAACAACTATCCTGACTTTGTTTAAAAGGGAACTAAAACAGCCTGCCACCACTTCTAACACACTATATCTCATGTGAATACATTTTCCTCTTACATATCAAAAAACAAACAAAACACATTTCCTCAGCCAAACTCATGTTAATCTAAGCTATCCCCTGCTGAATCATGCTCCCAAATTAAGATACTGAAAAAAAGGTGGTGTCCATCTTCTTATCCAAGTCTCAACAGGAATGGAAATACATTTATTTCAGTATCCCTTTAACACAACTGTAAGGACTGGATAACAACACCAACAGTGGATCACTGGTGTATATTTGTTCATTAATTTTGGAAAGACTACAGTTTCACATAAACAAAAAAACAATATACAAGATTTTAAAATTCTTTATATAGAGTTCATTACAACATCAGTTCACTCATACGGTCAGTTACAAAGTTTTAGTATGAATACATCCTATTATTTTTATTGTTGGCACTTTTGTCTAAAGTCGAGTGGCATAGTAACAGAAATGAACTGTGATTGAGAAGTGGCACTCAATGTCAAATGTCCTGCAACAGCAAATGAAAACTCTTATTAACCTGAGAGAGTACATTTCCCTTTGAAGACCATCATTATGGTGTCATGTAAATGTAAACAATAACAGGTGATGTATTGCTGTAGAGCAGCCTTACACAGTTGTTGATGTAAAAATATCAGAAATCAAATGGCAGATCACAAATAGTCAGTCAAACATTTTCATTTCTGAGCTTTATTTCCTGCAGGAAAATTTTCAGTCTGAGCACCAATCACACTGAAGCTTTCGAGTGATGTCACAATGGTGATAAATGAGGCGGTTGAGCCACATGGCTCTGAAATAAAGTGATCCGATCCAGGAGTGTTAGGGGGATATCTCTGATGACTGAAGGCAGGTCCTCATGCTGTAATGGGTAGATGACCACGCTGAGAGCTGAGCGCTCAAATGAAAATCTACAAAGAGAAAACACAAAAGTAGATCAGAATTTGAGACTGAAGTTAAATGTTACGTATTTTGCTTCAAATGAACAAACACAGTCACTGACCTATCCAGCAGAGCTTTCTGCAGTGTCCGACAAGCCACCAATGTGCCACCCATGAACATGTGGCACATGATGACTTGGCGGCAATGCTCCATGAAGGTTTCTGCAGCTGACGGGTCAAAGGTGCCGCTACGTGAGATAAGGCAGACCCGCTGCAGACGAGAGCAGCAGGACAGAGCCTCAAAGAAAGATGCATTGGCTATCAGGTAGGGCTGCTCTAACCTAAGAAAAAGACACAACATTCAAGAAATAACATGTTGACAAAAAGATAAAACTCAATCTTACATGACAGTTGTTGAATCTGAATGTTCAGTTTGTCTGATAAAAAAAATGCTTAGGCTATGTTTATTACAACAGACTTTATCTTTAAAAAAAAAATACATTCCAACATATCAAAATAAATATTTATTGTAAGATTATGTAAGATTTAATGGTTAGAAAACTTTAAAATAATATCAGGCCTGAACTATTCATCTGATGACTAGTGTCCATTATTGTAGTAAATGAAGAATACAATAAGGCATTTTCTTACCTGAGTTCCTGTAGTTGTGTGCACTGCTTAAGCGTGTCCAGCAAGGCAGGGGCGTAGTTCATGGTTTTTAGTGATCCCAGATTTGCTAGGGACAATACTCGTAGGTCCGTGCACTGCCTGGCCAGCTGTACCAGCCCCGTCCCTTTCAAGACCCCAGGAAGTCCAGCTAGAGTCAGACGGCGCAATCGAGTCAAAGCCCCAAGTGCTGCTAAGTGCGCATCGCCAACTCGTAGAGCCCAAGTACACATACCGCGGGGCTCCACACTGGCACGGGTGCAAGGCTCGAGCCGAGGCAGTGCAGAGGCAAAAGCTGGACCAATTACCTCAAAGTTCTCTAAATAAGGGCAGCCAGCTGAGAGCAATGCAATCCCTGAGGTGCTGTCCGCCAATGCAGAAGCCTCTAAATCAGGCTTATAATTCTGGATCCCCACACGTGGAGCTTTCTTTAACCCCTGCCACCACGGAGAGGAAGGTGTGTTGTTCGTGGAGGTGCGACGTGTGGTTAAGCCGTCCGACAAAGCACAGGCAGGCAGAGTGAGAGAGCGCAGGTGTCTGAGTTGGGCCAAGCTGGCACATAGATGTATTTCATCATCCAGCGCTGGTGAGCTGTCATGATGATAGTGCGTGTGCATCAGGTTCAGGTGTTTAATGTTGGAACAGCCAACTGCCAACTGGCTCATCGTCCCAGCAGCCAGATGCTCTTCCACACTCCTGCAGTCTAGTAAGGAGTAAGGAACATGGTTGATCCCACTGAGGTTCAGACTGATCAGCTGTGTGGCATCTCTGACTCCTCCCTCCAATAGTGACCGGAACACCTGCTGCCTCAAACCTGGGCAGCGGCTGAAGCTGAGGTGTTTGGGGCTGTTTCCCTCCAGAGCTCGCTTTAGTGACAAAGAATCTAGCCAAGACCGAGGGAGCTGCAGGGCCACCAGGTCGCCTCGCTGACCCAAGCTCTGAGCCAGTGAGGGAGCGGCAGGCCAGTGTGCAGGGTTTGGGCCTGGAATCGACACGAGGAAAACTCGGAGACCCTTTGGAACATGAACGCTAAACACTGCCAGATAGAGAAGGAGCAGGGTCTGGTTTACCTGAGGACATCAACACACACATACACATATGTTATACATCAATGTCAGATACAGGGGGACATGGTTAAAACAGATACTAACAACCTCACCTCTCCTGGAGCCAGCCTGGCAGTGAACTCCTCCAGCTGTTGGTAATGTGGCACACTGCTCTGACCAACCATTAACTGACAGGAAACACCGACACCCTCTCTGGTCACATCTGAGATGTCAAACTGCAGCATCAGCCTACAGCACAAAGACACACCAACACACATTTAATACTGTATCAGTAAAACAGTAACATATTTATAAATGTAAATGCGCACACGTTAGATATAGGTGGTAATGCTGTTAAACTGTACCAATGAACCACATGCATTAAGATGGTGTAATCTGGTCAATCACCTGCCAAACAGTGTTGTGTCAAAAAGTTTACAGATGTAATTGCACTTCAAAAATAGTTACTACATGTACCACTACTACTGAAGCATTGTACTTTTGTATTTTAGATGTGCTACCAGCATGCCTCAAGAAATTTCTATGTGAATCATAATAGTAATGGATGGATTATGAAGAAAATTTGTACAATTTGTATGGTTCACAGAGGATGAGCATCGAGACTTTGGTGATCCCTTAACCTCTGCAACATGAGTCAGTTGTATTTTGGTTTATGACCCTGGCCTTTGTGTTAAGCCGATTAGCAAAATTAGCATACTAATATGCTAATGTGAGATGTGTTAGCATTTACCTCCCAGCACCTCAGAGCTTAAGTAAGACCAGACACAGCCAACATGCAAGGCTGTAGATTCTAAGTCTTGAAGTACTCCAACAATGTGTGTGACGGGATGATTCTGAACACAGGTCTCATGAAATCCAACAGACTCTTACTTGCGGAGTTGAGCACAGCACGGCACTACGCCGTAACCCGGTGTCAACAGCGTCTGTCTGAGCTCTGACAGGCGGCTCAGTGAATCCACCGCCTTTGAACTGAGCTGAGCAGAGTTGAAGTTTCCTGCCACATCAATTGCAAGCGATCTGAGTGAAGAGAGAGAGGAGAGGATACGGGACAGCTGAACGGAGGAAAGGCGACAGCCGGTGATATCAAGGTGTGTCACTCCTTTGCAGCGTGCGACACACTCCACGGTCGAACCATTCAGCCAGTAGCAACCATTCAGGCTGAGAGACTGCACATGACTGGCCAGCCGCTTCAGCATGTAGCGTACCAAAGAGCTGTCAGCCTGGAAGGGAAAAATTCATAATGTGTAAAATATATTGAAAGTCACACACATACTGTATACATGACCTTGAAGATGTGATAGACACCTTCAATAAAATAATCATGCATTATCAATGTTAAAAAGGACAACAAGTTTTTGTAATGGCTTCACCTGATAATCCTCAGACAGGCTGATGTTTGTAAGCAGGGTTTTGTCATAGCACAGTGTGTATAACTTCCGGCAGACTTTTGCCACATTCAACAGCAGGTCACACACTGGAACATGGCGGAGGATGCACAGCAGAATCTCATCGGACAAATCGAACATCCCCACAGAGTTAGAAGACATGGTGTCCTCATCGCACACAGCCTTAGAGACACAGAAAACAGTGTCACTGTTAGATGCTTTCAGACAGGTAGATTCTTTTAAAAAAAAAAATACCCAGACGCTACAAATGCCGTATCAACTTTTAAATGTCTCGTAGCAATTACTAATACTTGTTATTTTGCTATTGAGGTCCGGCAAAGAGAAAGGAGCTGTTTAAGAGACGTGGCTAAGCAATATGATGTTTTACACTGTGAGATAATGTAAACAAATACATGTTGCTTTGTTTATACCATAATAGCTCTTCTTTTAATGCCTCCTGTTGTGTTCACCATTGTTAGCAAGGTTGTTATTAATCAGTGAATTTTATAATAATATTTGGTATTTGTGAAGTATATCAGGTATTTATTTTGTTAGATTTGTTAATGATGGACATTCCTCCCTACGTTTTGATGATATGAACTATAGAATAGAATAGAATAGAATAGAATAGAATAAAATAGAAAGCCTTTTCTGTCATTGTATAGCAGTGTGTGCAATGAAATTGGGAGTGCTTCTCCGTTTGGCGCATTAACAACAGGAAATAAAATATTAAGAGATGCAAATAGAAATAAAATAATTTAGGTAATAAAGGGGCTACTAACTAATATTGTCAGTTGTAAGCGTATTGCACATAAGAGAGTAATTACACATGTAAGAGAAATTCAAGTCACAGGCAGTATTACACACAGAGATCAGTGTTGTGAGGGTGACATTTCTATTCAGTGAGTGTTTTGTTTCCTTGTGTTCAGGGCACTAATGGCTCTGGGAAAGAAACTGGGTCTATTTCTTTGGGTTTTTTGGGCCCTGTAGTGCCGGCCATGGGACAACATGTTGAGCAGATGGTGACTGGGGTGGGATGAGTTCATGACAATGTTAGTAACTCTGCTGAGAGCTGGCAATATTGTCCAGGGTGGGGAGAGAGCAGGCAGTGTTGATCACTCTCTGCAGCACTCTAGTGTTTGCTGCTGTGTACCCAGTGTGCCAAGCTGTGACGCAGTACACTAGGATGCTCTATGGTGGCTCAGTAGAAGGTCACCAGCAGCTTCTCCTCCAGGTTGTTTTCCCTGAGCACTATCAGGAAGTAGAGTCACTGCTGGGCCTTCTCAACCATCGCTGTGGTGTTAACAGTCCAGGAGATGTAATCAGAGATGAGAACGCCCAGAGGTTTAAATGAGAGTCTCTTTATACTAGTTTGAATAACACCCCTCTTATACTACATACAGTTTATTTACTAACTGAGAGCCTTCTTTAGTAGGACCACAAAACAGTAGAATATTCGTTGCTGGAAGAAATAATATCAGCTACAACACCACAATTTATGTGGCAGTTGATAAAATACTGCCTCTGAGTACAAGGGGTCTTTGTGCCTCTGCAATATATGTTTCAATGTAATTATTATTAACTTATAACAAAGTACAGACTGTTTGTAGAAAATGGCATCAACACTCAATACTCCTACTAGCAAAAGTACCTCTGTGTGTTTGGCTGTCCACTCATTCATAAACAATATCAATGCACGTTAGCTCAACAGATTAACTTGGGCAAAACGTTGGAGTACACAAAAGAAAACACCAAACCACACTCTAATTGACAGTTTTTGCATATTAAACAAAACTGTTTGAAGAAGTTAATGTACATTTAGATGAAACCGTGTCTGAGCTGACAAATCGTTAACTAACCGTTAGCTAACATTATTTCAGTGGGTCTGCTCCGCTAACAAACTGTCACTGTGTTGTTGAGGTGTGTCGGTCCACCCACCTGTACAATCTGTCGATCCATGTCCTCCAAACCCACACACTCAGCTCCACTCATTACCAGCAGGGTTTTAAATCTTCATCCACACAGATTTCATTTATTGTTCCGACGAACCAGTTTTACACTGTAAACGCCTTGGCCGCACGGATGATATACCCTGCTGCACAGGTCGGAACTGTTTGAGTGACGGACTCACTTCCTGTCGATGGGGAGAGGGGTCCGGGATTTTTCATCCCAAATCAAGCAAAGTACATATATTAAGAAATATATTAAGAAACGGCCACTGTGTTAGTGTATGAATAAGAACAGATTTTTAAAAGTTAGTTTTTTATATGACAAATAGTTAAGAATCTCTACGTAGGATGACAGTATTTGCAATTTGTATTTCTGGTTTAAATTAACATTTCTTTTTGACAGAAATAACGAGTGAAGTTACTTGCCTTTGATTAACTTTAGCCAAGAAAGTCACATGACTTTTTTCTTTGTGTAGTGAATATTTCTGTACTCTTTTATGGAAGCCCGTTTCCACCAGTGAAAAAAATATAAAAAAAGAAGAAGAAAGTCATAATTATGAGATAAAAAGTCATAATTACAAGGTAAAAAGTCATTATTATGAGATTTTAAAAAAGTCATAATTATGAGATAAAAAAATGTCATAATTATGAGATAAAAAGTCATAATTACGAGATAAAAAGTCATTATTATGAGATTAAAAAAAGTCATAATTATGAGATAAAAAGTCATAATTACAAGATAAAAAGTCATTATTATGAGATAAAAAAAGTCATAATTATGAGATAAAAAGTCATAATTACAAGATAAAAAGTCATTATTATGAGATAAAAAAAAGTCATAATTATGAGATAAAAAGTCATAATTACGAGATAAAAAGTCATTATTATGAGATTTTAAAAAAACTCCTAATTATGAGATACTAACCAACAGAGGCCACTGGGGCATATCGGGCTCATAACACTCACATGCATCCAAGGACATACATGCTAATTAACAGACACCAGCGTCCTCTTATGCTTTGTTTTCAATGTTTGTCATGCAACTGTTTGCTAATGTTTGCCGAGGTTTTTTTGGGTATTCATAATCGAGCTCCTATGTAGGAGTTTAATTGTGGAGATTGCTTTTTCCCCCTCTTCTCTCCTACTGTCCCCCCACCCCCGTGAATCATGGTGGGTGCGACTCCTGTTGCAGCGCGGCCACTTCTCCTTAACTAGGGGAAACTTAAGTTTCGTTTTCTCTGTGTGGAAAACGACAATAAAGTATATCTGAATCTGAATCTGAACCTTAACAGCCAAATCAGCAGTTGTTTGTGTGAATCCTGTATAGTTTGACATAGAAATGGACTGCCAGTACATTGAGGACGATTTTAAACGTTTTACAACAGTTGAAATTCTTCCTTTACTTGCTGATTTGCATGCATGCAGCAGCAGGCTTCATATTTCAAACACGGGATAGCGTCATCCATGTAGCTCAACCAGCGAAGCGTTCACGGACCCTATTCTCTGGTGATACAACTGAGGTGCATGCGCATTTTCTTTCTCATAATAATGACTTTTTATCTCATAATTATGACTTTTTTTTATCTAGTAATTATGACTTTTTATCTCATAATAATGACTTTTTATCTCGTAATAATGACTTTTTATCTCATAATTATGACTTTTGTATCTAGTAATTATGACTTTTTATCTCATAATAATGACTTTTAAATCTCATAATTATGACTTTCTTCTTTTTTATATTTTTTTCACTGGCGGAAACGGGCTTCCATACTCTTTGGTATCTACC
>OOFC01029090.1:0-17798 GCA_900323345.1 Pseudochromis fuscus | reverse complement strand
AAAATATAAAAAGCCTTAAGATGCATACTTAAATTTTGCACATTTTCATATTTGGATTGCTTATAGTATTAACATTAGGATGTTTTAATGAGTTGTCAGAAAGTCCAAAAGACAGCTTTGTATCTTAGCTTAACATAATCAAATCAAAAATGGTGAAGAAATGAGTCTGCGTCTCTCAGAAGAACAAAACTCCAATCACCTTAAATCCCATTTGTTTGATGGACTCTCTCTTGACCAGACTTTGTGCCAGGCCAGCAAATCGTGAAGCAAAAGCCTCTTATAAAACCAGAACTTGCTGTTTTTAACATTTACGTTTTGTATTTCTTAATTCCAAAATCAAATACAAAAAACCTTTATTCTTATGTTTTTAAGCATTTTAGAAGTCTCTGTACCATACATGATGGATAGAATAATAGTCAGGGAGAAACAGATCATCAATTCAAACTCTAAGTTGTAGCAACAATTTCACAAAATATATAAAAGTTATATACACATTTATTGTTTTACCTTTTTTATTCACAAAAAACAAAAACATCTGAGCTTCACAATGTAACAATGAACTGCAAATACCAGTGTCTGAACAGATTGGATTCTTCTTTATGCATCAGGCGGTCCAACTCTTCCCCAGGTCTACCAGCTCCATACCTTCACAGTATGACCGTGGTCGTGAAACCCTGACCTGGTTTCACAGTGAAACAATACGTCAACGCATCATGAAACCAAACACACATTTCTCTCCATACCAAACTTTCACAGAAACACCAAATGTATAATCTTAACACTCACTGTTGGTGTCCTGTGGGAGGCCAGTTGCTGCAGAAGTGGGAATGGAGTCCAGTGAATTGGTTCCACAGGCCAGCTACAGACAGAAAGGTCACTGGCTTTTCCTGAGTCCAATACACCTTCTCCCACACTCATCTCACTTCCTCTCCAACCATACTGGGAACTACAGAGAGCAAAGGGTTATTCACACAATGCGTAACTAGTGTATACCCCAATTAGTAAACTTACTGATTGACATTTCTGTTGAGCAAAACTTTGGGGAACTGAGTAGTGGAACCTTAAAATAAGATAAAGGAAAATACCTTAAATGAAGTTTCACTACTGGGTTTTTGGATAGATTCATCGTCAGAACTGGGCAAGTGAACTGCATTCATTTTGTCATTGATATATTATTACACAATAATAACTAAACTCACCTTTAATTTTTGCATTTCACACCATAGACTGTACAAAGCTAACGTGATGTCACTTGTTAGTGGAGTTGTGTTTTGAAGGCAGGAGATCGCCATTTGAACATGTTGGTTGTTTGGAGCCAGAAGTGACCATATTAGGATATGAAAGGAAGAGTGGGCAGCTGGGTTTATTCCTTAAACACTGCCTGGATGGAGACCACATGGCTCAATCTAACCACACCCCTAAATATTCCTCTTTTTGAAACTTAATATCTACTTGATTCTGATTTTTTTTTTATTAGATGAACCACCAGATCACTGATGAGAAGAATTAACTGTAGCTAATGATATCAGAATGACTTATGGAAAATTTGTTTGTATTTTTTATGATTGAAAATGACTAGTTTTGAATTGAAGTCAATTGGAGCCAGCATTTTTTGGAGCCAGCATCTAGTGGCCATCAGGAGTATTGCGCCTTTTTGCACTTCCACACTGGCTCTTATTGTTGAGCCACACTCGCTTGGTCCATTTCTATATAGTCTATTATTTTACACTTTACACTGTGTAAATAAGTAGCTAATCCAATAAATAAAGGTGCAAATATCAGCTATGTATAATATAACAGGGACAAAACTGCAGAGAATTATTACCACGCTTAGCTTTATGGTCCTTTCTTATAAACTATCTTTTCAGTTGGCTTTGTTTACATAACTTTATTGTTTAGAGTTTTGATTCTTCCCCCTCATGTCACTTCAAGATGGAGGCATTAGAGGAAGAAGCCTGATTGTCCATTATCCGTTTAGCTCTAAACAACAGAGAGACTAAATAAAATACTAGGTAATGAACCTAGGAGCATTTAGCCCCAGCAGAACCATACATTGGAGAAGGAATTTTGATCATTTTTCCCATCTTAAGACATCAAAACTGTGAAATAACACGTTTTACCAGATGTGGGAAGGAAAAGGAGTGTAAATATGTTTTTTTAATTCTTCATTCTACTATCTGAACATGTTTAGCTGTTTAACACTTTCCTGCCTTCAAACCAGGAAGAAACTAGAAATCATTCAGAGAGCGCAAACCTCTGTCCAGGCATAATCCAACTGTATTAATGCTATAGACTGAACTCTGTTGCCCCTAGAAATTGTTCTATCTTCTGAACTTGCCCTGAATTTAATTAATTTATTCCTTGAGTGATATTCTATCTCTCCATTTAAAAAGTAAGATCTTATCAATAGTTTTTCTGTTGCTAATAGATGGTCAGACAAATGGGCAAAAACATAACCTCCTTGGCGGCGTTCGTCAGGAGACAGCAAACTACGAATATAGAGGCTAATGACAACTGTTTTGGTAATTGATCACAATCCTCTGCATCACATAACCAGTTTTTAATCTGCAGAAATGGTTTGAATTGAGACAGACTGATAATTGAGGACAGACAGTCACAGAGACATTTGTACATGACCAGCTAACAGTCTGATACCGTCCAACAGTCAGTACAAGTGCAATACTAGTGTATGTGTGTGTGTGTGTGTGTGTGTGTGTGTGTGTATACCTGTGGGGGTAGATTGTGTTGATGTGTGTTCCGTGGCTGGGGCAGGTGGAAGGCAGTGACAGTGTGTCGTCGTGGTAACAGCAGGGGCGGTCGAGCGCCCTCAGATGCAGTAACTCATCAGAGCGTGTGAAGGCCGGATTGTCCAGTGAGTCTGCTGATCCTGCCCACGACCGCAGCCAGAACCGACCTGACAGCTCATCAAAATGGTTGAACCTGCGATAGCTGCACACACAGCAGAGCTGGGTCTAAGACGATATCTAGTTTGGTTTTTTTAATCTTTCTTGCTTTAACAATTTCATGCTGACCTTGAAAATGTCACATGAGCAAATGTTGCAAAATTGTGTTGTCACTATCTGGGAAGATGTTGAAATGACGTCTGTAGTCATATTTATAAAAGAATCTTATGACCACTATGTGTCTTACTAAATGGCACCACCAGTGCCGAGTGAGTAAGAGTTTCATCTTAAAAGCTATTCATGAAGCTGCAGAGAGCAAGTTTCAGTAAGAAACAAAGAACTCTAAGATAAGAGAAGGGGCGGAGTTGACCCCGTTGCTATGGCTGACATCATGTTTCATGAATGAACTTACTCACTATGTCACACAGTGATAAGTAATCGCTTGGTGCCACTGAATTACTATTCTTTAAAATGTAGAGGGATTTATTTGAGATATTTTAGGTGTTTGAAAATAATAACAAAGCAAAAAAAACCAAAACTGTGCACTTGTTGAATATTTCATGGGCACATCTTTTCAAGTTAACTGAACAAAACAAAATACAATAGGGTAGTTGTTCTCATAAATACCAACTTTATGGCCCTGACACCAGCTGCATAGAGTGGCACAGAAAATCCTTTTTACCAGTCAAGCTCTAGGACTCTAACTAGAAATGCTTTGACACAATAGTTATTTAGTTACTGTTTACTTATTGTTCTTAGCCTACAGTGACTCAGCCTCTGTGGTCTCTGTTACATTTAAATTTTATTTATCACACTTTCTAATCTGTTTTAATATGGTTTTATCGTTTTTATTGTATCTACTGAATAAAACCAGTGTTGCTGTATACTTCATATAATGTGAGAAGAACAGAACATTTTTGTTACTGCATTTGAATAATAATTCTGACAGAAAGATTAGATACTGCAGTTTTTCAAAGCAATTTTAGGTGTTCAGAAGTTTTCAAACCATCATATTTGGTGTTCCCAGGTTGTTGGCTGAATCTGTTGTATGAAGAAACAAATTACCAGGAAAATCTGACCGATAGTGAGTTTCTCTCAGACGTGGGAACTAATTTTAATGCTGAAATGTTTGGTGAATTACTCATCCTAAAAGCAAAAATGACACACCCCTTGTTTTTGGGAGCTTCTAACTTAACCAGTTTGGAGCTACTTTTAGTCCAAGGTTGCTGTATGAATACAACTGCTGATGTCAGGAGTCCAACTTTCTCTCTAAACAACACACGTCTGAAGACACACTCTGGATTTAAGGCTTCGCTTTTAAACTTGTCACTTCCAGTCTGCACTTTGTCACTTTGTATATAGTCACTGCCAGAATTTAGGCAGTAGGATAAAAGTACAGCCTCCCTGTTAAGGCAGATAAGCTCTTCCCTCTTACAGTCGTAATATATGTTTAGGCGACAAGTGTTTTATCAAAAAAATCTTGGATAGTTTGTCACATAAGTGGTCAGCTAAAGAAACAGTCTTTTCATGATAGCTACACATCATTTAGAAGCCATAGTGTTGTTGTTTGTTTTGTTTTATTTAGGTTTACTGATGCACTGAGAATTATTTTGCATTAGCTGAAAAAGTAAGAATCTCCTCAGTAGCTCAAACATTAAGAGGAGAAATTCTGATTCATTATTATGGAAGCAACTGAGGTCTTCAGTCACCCCCTGGCCCTGCGCCCTAACAGACTCGACGTGATGACAGTAAACATGCCAGAGCTGTCTGCAAACGTGGAGGTTGGACATTGAGATTCAGCCAGACTGTTTGGACGCTCTCCAACATCCTGCCTTCACCCTCTGTGTGGTTTGGCAGCCAGACTGTGACACCTAGTGGAGATTACTGTTTACAATGACTGTACATCTATCTCAGTGTCTGGTTTTTCCCTCCCTGGATCACAACACATGATCTTTCCCAAAGGTGTTTAATGCCATTTATGTCAAATTGGTATTTTGCGCATGTGTGTTTCCTAATATGCACATTTTTACTGTGGCATTTTTTAGATCAACTGAGAAGCCCATGAAACTATATCATCACTATTTCAATCATTTTTGATATATAACTAAATGTATATCTTTAACTAGATCATCCTCCAAACCTTCATGTTTGTAAAGTAGCGAGCTGCTGTTATCCATGAGCATCAATTAGTGGGCATGTACCTGCTGCGAGTCTGGTCTACTTTGGCTTGGATCAGAATGGCTCGATAGCGTCGGACGGCCACAAAAGCCAAAACGCCAATGACCGTCACCATGATGACCAAGATGGCAAGACATGCACCCACGAGCCGCGCTCGAGTCATCCTCATGTCACACCTCTGACCCATGTACCAGAAGTCATCACCTGCGAGGCACCTAACACAAACACAAACAAAAAGTCACTTATGTGCAGGAAATATCAGATGTAGTGTTTGTAAGTGTGCTTACCGGCAAACTGGAAGCTGGCCCGGATGGTGTGTGCAGATGCCGTGGTGGTGGCAGTAGTCAAAGCGGCAGACAGAGGAACAGCTATAGTTGGCAGTGCCAGGCTGAGATGCACATTGATAGCCTGCGGGGCACTGCAGTAACCACTCACACACGTCACCCTGCAGCCCTGGAGGGAAGATGTGTTCAAAATTAAGGACGGTGCTTTTTAAATCTTTATTATTGTCAGCATATCTCATGAAAAAAACAAAACCTCTGTTATGTTTTTAACATTAGTTACTTGCCTTTGGCACTCAGGGCCATGCAATCTTTAAAAATAGCTACATAAACAGAATGATTTTAGATTTTGTTGTTGTTGTGTGTTTTTTTTTCTGTTTAGAAATTAAAGGTTCTTTCCAAAAACATCTGAGCTCTGGAGTTTGTGCAAAAATTATTCTGTGCAGTACAATGAAACTTACTTATTTTCTACATAGTGGAAGATACAATTGTAATTCAAAGTGCAAAGTGATTATTCATTTATTGGTCAGTCCAAACAGTATTTTACTAATTGTGTGGCCAACAATAAATTTTCTACAAATCTGTTGCCTTACCCAAAGAAATGATCCAAAAAATGGCCAAAAATGTTCAAACTGATTTCAAAATAGATATTATTTAGAACAAATGAAAATATGCTCGAAATTTTAATGACTTTTAAATTAGTTTTCAATTTAAAAAAATAATCTAAACTTAAAAAACTGCCACAAAATTTGCATTATACTGGAGATGAACTTACTTCCATTACAGACTGATCCACTTTATTCTTTATGGCAAATCTTTTTTATTTTATTTTATTTTGCTGCTACACAAATGAATCTCTGTTCAGGGATGAATAAAGTCTGTCTGCCATTCTGTCCATTCATCAATCTTAGGGTCTAAATAATTGTGGTAAAATAAAAAGAACTAAATTAGTTGCAGAATATCAGTATCTAAACATGAATTCAGCTATATCAGGCTTTGGGACAAGTGACCATACTTGTTGTGCCAGCCCCTGCCTAGGTCATCTCCATATATAAGTACTAATGTGCTCATGTTTCATCCTGAGGTGCCAGGGAAGCTGTAAGTCATCTCCTTCATGATGTGGAGACCCGGACCCGGTGCTCCGCAGGATTTAAAGGCCCAGCTTCTTTTTTTTCTCATTGAGTTTGGGTTTTGTCTTTTTGTTAGTGCACTCATCTACACCCTCCTCCTCATCTTCCTCATATATCCACAGACACACCACTGACATTGCTGACTTTTCACATCTCATCCTCACCATTGTTGTAATTATTTACTTTTGGATTATAATCTTTAATTTCTTGTGGTAACATGTGTGCGTTTCCATTTTTGTCATAATCTGGCTCAAAGCCTTTATAGTATTATTACTATTATTAATAGTACTATGATCTACATGACCTAGGCAGGAGCCATCACCTTGTTAACAGGATTGACTTATTGATGGTACTTATTAGGTACGTATTTGAGTGTGTCTGTGCCAAAACATAAACTATTACTAGTGCCTTCTTTTAAATGTTTGAACATCGATATTAACACAACAGCTAAAATTCCTTCCAAATTTTAAGGCAGGTGTGTCAGGAAATACATAGAATAATTTATTTAAAAATAAGATATTTAGTTCCTTTGCTTACATGTAGAGCTGGTTGACTTTTGTTTATACTGCACTCGAGGATAGATTACAACGCTAGTACTTGTACCCCCAGTACTGCAAAGTGTCCAACAAGACAATGTGGCCTTTCACCATCAAGCAGAATAAAAGTGGGACGTGGGGTGATGTTGTTTACTTTCACAGCATCAAGGTGCGACCACAGCACTTGAGTATTGAAAAATGTGATTTATTTCAAAGGCAAATGCCAAAACTGAAAGGATGCTTACATGCCATCATAACAAGTTTAATGTTCGAGTGAGCCAAGCGCGATAATCAGATCTTTCCTAATTGGATTGAGAGCTTAACCGAGTCACTGTAACTGAGTTATGATGTCTACACGAGACTGACTGTAACTGGGTCAAGTAAGTAAAGAGGTTAAGGATAAAATACTCTGTCAAGTAAATGAAGCAACTGTGGCTGCCAACTACACTTAATTCCTTTATGTGTGTGTTTGTTTGTTTTAAGCTTTAATTCTTAAAAAAAAAAAACAAGACAAAAAGACAAATACAGGGAGCCATGTGGAAAACAACAGGGACTGGCCTTAAGCCTCTCAGCCACTATAATGTCTGCAGGTAGGTGTTTATAGGCTCACCTCCGAGTGTGATGTTGGTTATCTTGGATGATCTGAACATCCTCCCCTCACGAACAGCCCGAGCCAGTCCTGTTCGTTCCAGCAGCGACCCGGGTCCTGCCATGCTGAGCCACTGCAGAGCCTCGCTGGTTTTAAACTCCACCAGACTCTGCACTGCATGGCCACTGAAACAACAGCACAACAGGACCTCTCTTTACACCAAGTATTTGGAAAAAAAAAAGATGCTTTACTTCCTGGGAGGTTTGTGCACCTCCTAATGTTCTGAAGGTATTTTACTGCTCTGTCCTGATGCAATCAAAGATGGTAGATGGAGATTACATATTTCTTTGTCCACTTGATACAACATAGTATTTTAATAGGGCTTTATGGTTCCATACAAAATAATGGACTACCAACAACCTCTGCTCCATATATCCCTGAAACCTCCCATCTCTAAAAATGCACAGTATATTTTTTAATATAGTGTTGCTATTTCACCACAAGAGGGCAACAGTGGTCAGTCTATAGCATCAGTATTGCTGATTATGCGTCGGTGGAGATTTGTGCTCGTTGAGATTTTGGAAATATCAGTGAATACCATATTTTCCGGACTATAAGCCGCTACTTTTTTCCAACGTTTTGAACCCTGCGGCTAAAACACCGGTGTGGCTCATGTATCGGTGGCACGAAGCTCGTTGGCTTTTTACAAGCTAGCAAGCTCCGTGCCGCCGATACATTTAGCCTCGTCACATCAGACCCGGTCAGAGTGGACCACATGAAACTGTTCAAATAAATTCAATAGAGGCTTATAGACAGGTGCGCTCAATAGTCCGGAAAACATGGTAATTATTATTTTTGAAAACTGACCCTTGCTCTGTGGCGAACTTGAGTTAATTGCAACTTAAAACTGTACACTTCAGTTTGTCTTCACCATCCCACCTGCTCCAGACTCCCAGCAGCCTGCTGAACCCCGGGGCTCTCTGTAGGTACGGCTCCACCTGAAAGAAACAGGACAGAAGAACAGATGTTTGCAAAAATCTACTGAACAGAAGTGTAAAGACATGTGTCGAATTGTGCATTTCAGTACCACAGTGTGCATGTGTTTGTGTACAATCCCTCACCCAGGCAGCAGTGTCTACCTCCACACCAGCATTAAAAGCAGATCTGGATTCTTCTACAACTATCTGCAGTAGCAGCTCAATTGACTCCACTGCACAGAACAAGCACATAGATCCATTATAATGGGCCTGGACACATGAGCTGGATATTTAACTACAAAAAAAAAAAATACACCAATACTAGATGTACCGCACCTCTGATGGCAACAGGCTGATCTGGCACAATGTAGAACTTAGGACTCTTTGTGGAGCTCCATGCGGCGGTGGAGGTTAAAGCAGAAGTTGTCAGATGGTTCTCCTGGCTGGGATGTGGTGTTGTCCGGGGTGGAGGCTGCTGTGGTGGTCCAGCTGTGGTTGTGCTGCTGGGAGACGAATGCCACAACTTGTCCCCGTTCTCTGCCATTTCCTCTCCATGTCCATCCTCTGATCTTACAGTTGAGAGCAGAGATGTGTGTGTGGTAGCAATAAAGTTGTGGGACTGTTTGTGTGCAGGAGAGATGTCTGTAGAAGTTGGCGGAAGCAGGGGATTGAGTGTATGAGGTGCGTGTGATGTTGGTGAGTGTACAGATGTGGTTTCATGGTCAGCAAAGGTTGTGTGTGTGGTGGGCTGAGTGACAGAGGAGGGTAGAGTGGTGTGTGAAATATCAAGGAACATACGGTGTGTTTGAAGCTTGTATGAAGGTGTAGGTGAGTCTGTTGGTTTGCTGGAGGACAGTAGAGAAGCAGGAGATGGCGCATGTGTGGGTGCATTGTCATGTAAAAGTGTGGGAGTGGGGTGTCTTGTATATGTTTCTCCAGTGGTTCCAGGTGAGTTTTTAGCGACACCCCCCACAATCAGTGCTGCACTGGACGTAGAAAAAAAACTTGTGAAACCCAAAGTCTGTCCACTATCCTTGGTAAAGTCGGGTGAGGAGGAGGAGATTGTGTTTGCCGTCACATATTCATTCATGAAATTTCTTTGTGTACTTTCTGTTGCTGTGGGCATCTGTGTGTAACTCGTCTGTGTGAACGGCGAGGATGGAGAGTGTGTGAGCATCTCTGTGCTCTGAGGAGAGTTTGTTAGACTCTCAGTGGAAGAAGTGTGAAGAGTGTGAAGCATCTCTGTGGTTTCAAACTCATCAGTCGACTCGGGCTCGGCAGTCTGAACGGTAACATCTGATGCAGCGGATATAAATGAGTCATTTCGACTTATGTTTGGATGAACTGAAGCAGCCTCCACAGATCCCACAGCAGTGTCAAGGTCTGTGATGTGGGCGGTGGATGAATGAGCCCTGCTGGTGCCTTGGGAGGATGATGATGATGAAGTGGGTTCAGTGCCAGTGTGTGCACTACTTGAGTTATGCTGCGGAGGTTTGCTGGATGGTGGTAAAGGGTCAGAAGTGGTGGTAGACGTCAGATCAGAGTTAAGCCTGTCTGTGCTTCGATGGCTCCTCCATGGAGGGGGTTGTTTATCTCCAGGTGTCCCACCAACAGCCCTGCCACGAGGTGTTAGCATAGCATCATGCTCCCAGGTCATCTGGGAGTGTAGCTCAGGAGTGGAAGAGGTGAGACGAAGGACGCTGGAGCTGGACACACTCTGGTCATTCTGCGTGGTAACATCTTCATCTCTTTGTTTAGGTGTGGGAGTGGGTGAATATTTGAGTGTGTCTGTTGCATCTGCCAGTGTTATGTGGGTGTGAGGGTCGCTGGGGCTTGCTGTGTTTGATTTGGTGTCTGTATTGAGGCCATGGTGAAAATATGGGCGTGCTCTCTCTGTGGCAGCCATGGAACCATCAGCGAGGTGAGCAGCTCCAGATGTATCCGCTCCATTGTTTGGGTTTTCCTCAGGAAGAGGGAGAGTTTCCCTGTCGCTGCGAGAAGCGATAGAGAGTCCAGGCTGGGGTGAGGTGGGGTGCAGCAGCCCTTGGTCTTGAGAAGAGACACTAGACACAGACTGGGGCCCAAAACTTGATTCCAGATCTTTGTAGGGATGACCTATGCCCCCTAATGTGCCCCTCACCACCTCTGGACCCGGAGGAGCAGAACTTGTAAAGGTGCTTCCTGTGTGAGACCACCGAAGTAGGTTATGGTGAGTCGAACGGTCCTCTGAGGAATTCTTCTCATCTTCCTGGACTGGATGACCAGGAACAAACACAAAACAAGAGAGGGAGAGGGTGAGGAGAGAGAGTGGAAACCACAACAACATACCAGTCTCTGTCTCACACGTCACAGTGATTGTGATAAGAACTTTCCAGCGGACGGTTTCACAGCTCACAGCACATTTTGAACAACACCGTTTCACAGCATGTTTTGTTACACAGCGTGGAGCCTGAATAACCTCCTGCACCTCTACTACTGTACTCACTGAGTCAACAACATGAGCAAAAAACAAGCCTGAGCCAAACGTCATTACAACGATTAGATCAAACTCTCGTGATCTGGATAAGTATAGATAAGTGGGCCATACTGACTCAATAAATCTAAGCAGGTAATTGAGGAACGGTTTCTCACCATAATAAGCCAGCTGAATTGTATTTGAGGGGCGTCCTGCTCCTGTCCAAGTGAGGCTGGCTTTGTTTCTGTCACAGCCGGACAGCAATGTCATCTCTCCGCTCACCAAGACTCGATCTTCCTCGCTCCAGACGCAACGCACTGATAAGCTCAAACCATTTTCCATCCATACTAACTTTATAAGTACCGTCCTCCCCAGAGGAATGTCTATCATCCAAGTGCAAACTGAAACCTGTAAGGTTTTATCAGACTGTTGGTTCATGGAGTCGAGTCTGCTGGTGTTGGAAAAAAGTCCAGGGAAAGTGAGATTGATGTGACCAGCAGGCTCTTGGTCCAGGCTGACATTTCCTCCACAGCGGTGGAGCGACGAGGCCAATGTTTTATCTGAAGACAGAGAGAAACCATGCTGGTAAAAGATGGGGTATTATAGTGTGGCAGAAACCATCTGACCTCTGTGTGATGCTGAAGTGAAGATCAGTTGTTAATTTTCACGATTATGGACATAAGTTGAGTTAAGTTTAACCAACAGGGTTATTTTTAGAAAGAAACTGAGACATGAAATGGCAAAAACAATAACAACAAAAAATCCCGCAAACATGAAAATCTAAATTTAAAAAAAGCTTAATTTTGTGTAACAGATTACAGGTCCTCTTTTTATTTCTTATGTTGCTCATTTGATTTCAGGCTGAGCTGAGACATTCAGGTGACCACAAAACTTTACTTTATAAGTAGAAACCTCTGAACCTTCATAGCAGCACTGCTGTAACATTATCTAAAGATAAAAAAAATGTTTCTGCTGACAATGTTTCCAATATACAAAACAACAAAAAAGACAATAAAATCTATGGCTGTTCAGTGTAGAGTGTGGCGGCTGGTAGATGTCCTTACCTGTTGTAATGATAAAGAGCAACAGACAGGCGTGGAGCTGCATTTCCAATGCTGAGACATTTCAGTGACGGACAGCCTGTTAATCCCAAATCCATACAGATTTTCCAGATTCACAGAACCCGCGGATGAGACGAGCAAACTGCGCGGAGCTGAGCTGATCTCCAGTTTTCCTGCGGACAGTCCCAGCGCAGAGGCGTCAGAAACTTTCCTCCTCCATCATTTCCTTGTAGCGGAAACAGCCGCGCTGTCAGGACTGCTGCGACGCACAGTCACCTAAATCAGATCCACGTGTGTCGGACACCGTGCCCTGTAATGTAGGATAGACGGAGACCTGAGGATGAAGGGAGAGCTTTACGCCGCCTCCAGGCTCTTCCGTGCGGCCGTACGACATTCCCAAAGATGAGAGGGAGGAATCCAGCAGGCGCAGCAGGAACTGGATTTTACGCAGTGCATAAACTCTGCACAGGAAACTTTTAACACAACCTGCAAGGAGACATTAGAGGGGGCAGTTCATTAGAGCTGTGACTGGGAGGGCTGAGAGTCACCATACTGGCTGCAAGGCCTCATTTATGCGCTGCTTCCATTTCTTTAGTAGGTTATTGCCTGTTAATTTGTCTGTCTGTCTGTCTTTCAGCAGGGTCACAGCTTTATGAAGGTTTCTGAGTGATGAGGTTGTCTGTGAAGATTCTCAGTCATCCAGACCATGGTTATCCAAGTAGCATGACGTCACAGCAACTGGACTTGGTTTAAAATACGTTAGTAGTAATGATTAAATGTTTGGGATCTTGTGTAAAAAAAAAAAAAGTCTCAGAAATTTCTTATAAAGATGAATGTTATAAAAATTGACTTCATTGTATGATTGTAAGGTTTATGAAACTGATACAGTTCATTTGTCCAGCATCAATTAAAAAGACGTGTGAATAAAATGCTTTTTAATTTTTGAAAATGTGTAATTTTTATGCAGTTGTTGACTTACTTAAGCAATTATTTGTGAGCAGAAATTTCCAGTCAGATGATGATATACCCAGTTGGTGCCTCTGTGAAAGAGGAGACAGTCGTAGATGTAAAGGACATAGGAGATTGTTTTCTTCAGGTGATGAGACATTAAAGAACAGGACCACTCATGTCTCCCACTCTGAGTCGTCTTCAAACAGCTTCTGCATCTGACCTGAGACATCAACACCACGTGTGACCTGGTTTCTAAGGTTTTGGTCTGTCGCTTAGATATTCATCACAATTAAACTGAAGTTAGCAATGCAGGAAACAACAATGAATTAAACAAAAGGAAGAATCCAAAGTTTGGCACAAAACACTGAATCTGCACAGAACCAGAAGGTATTGAGTTGGGTGGAGGGATTGAAATCAAGGACAGTGAGTTTCACAGCCTCCAAACAATAGACCATGAGAGACATGTTCAAAAACTACCTCTTATCACCCTCCATCCAACTATTTTCATTTCATCCACTCACAGGTAATTTTATGTTGTTTTATTTGGTCCAACCAAATCTTCCCGCATACACACACAGTAATGTTCAATGAAAAGAGGCTCTCAATGTTGAGTAACTGAACAAGACAGAGTTAGAAAAAAAGAGATTGTTTTTATTTATGCCCCAAGACACAGCAGTGTTAACAGTTCATCTGAACATTGTTGCTTTGAAAAGCTGTGGAGTTTATTAATATGTGCAAGCTTTTAATGATGCCATCTGGACATATCCAAGGAAAGAAACCATGCACTTCTCAAAGCTGATCATGAAAACATAATTCCATAATCCTGAATCTTTGCAAAAGGTAGAAAGAGTAAATCAATGCTGAGTGTAGACAACTTAAAATAACAGCTCCAACTGCAGTGATCAGCAGGGACTGGGAAGTAATTTAAACATCTCGTTTGTCCATTATCCAAAACAGTGATAAAGATGGAGGAGCTGCTTTGGCACACAAGCAGTAGAAATGCAAAAAAAGTTACAGGAAAACATACAGGAAATGGTCCTTTTGAAGACATTAACATACCAATAATAAGCTTTAAGAAAATCATTACTAAACTTGCAGTCATGTGAAAGGAACTTCCACGGTGTAATCAATCAATACATTTCTATCTTATCTTAAAGTTTCCACAAAGCAGTTACTTCAACAGGCACTGATCTTTTTCTATCATAGCGTTGCCACAGTTCATAAAAACTGAGTTCTAATCTTGAACACTCCTTGATGTTCAGTGTAATGAAGTTATTCATACATGTTTTTCAGTGCTTGGAACAAAATGATCCCACCTAACACACTGCGACACAGGCCGTTAGCTTTGTGTATTGGGCGGCATGTAGTTTAGATACATCGCAGGCTTGTTTGGGCTGGACTCTGTGTGTGTGTGTGTGTGTGTGTGTGTGTATGCATGAAGATGTAAGAGGAAAGTATAGCATGTGGCATCTTCCTTTCAACCAGTACGCAGGATGATGTGGACTCCAGAGTCAGTGAAAACAGGACCACTCATGTCTCCCACTCTGAGAGCATAGGAGGCCTCTTCAAACGGCTTCTGCATCTGACCTGAAACATCAACACAGACACTGTGTGTTACAGTAATGCAACATTCATCTACATTATAAACAGACTCAGAGAACATGCCCGACTTTATCACGTGTGACCTAGTTTGTAAGGTTTCACTTTCAGCTTTGGTCTGTCACTAAAGACAATTGGCAAAACTGATTGTGTTAATGTCAGAAACAACAATGAATTAAACAAATGATAAATCGAAAGTTTAGCAAATAACACTGAAGCTGTGCATAAGAGAAACAACTGCTTTTAGTGGAGAATGAATTAATTCAAAGACAACCACATTCGTAGCCTCCAAACAACAGACCACTGTGGAAATTTACATACATTTAAAAGTACCTTCCTAATTTCTGTTAGAATCTTCTAGACCTTATGGAGATCTACTGCAAAACTAGGAAGCACTCAGAGAGCACAAACCTCCACCAGGCCATAATCCAGCTGTACTGATGCTGTAGATTGAACACTGCTGCCCTCTTGTGGTGAAATAGCAACAGTGTCTTGTAAACAAAATAAAAATAAAAAAATAAAAAATCTTTTTCTGGATTTTTTTTATGGACTGGAATAACACTCTGAATTTGCTGCCCTTTCTGTGGTCTTCATCAAAGATATGTCTTTTTTTTTTTAAAAAAAAGGGGTGAGAAATACATAGCATATATATCTTCTGGGGGGGATTGGGAGCCTGTTCAGGGGATGAATGTACTTCTAGTACTGCAAAGAACGAGGACATAATCTACAGTGCTTCTGTTTATCTTATTACATTTATCTGGAACAACGTGGCTCACTGACATGTACGTGAAGGTTTTGTAGAGAACAATGAGAATGACCCTCATCTGACTCTGGCTACACAGTCAGTACTTGTTATTAAGATAAACTGGCTGTTGGATGCATCTTTTCATGGCATATGCTGACAATCAGACAGATACTCAGCAGCCTCATCATTTAAACCCATATTGTGTATTCCTATTCATTTTTCCTGAATTTTAAAACTTCAACAGTCATGTAAATAAGCTTTACCTTAACTACTATATCCGTGGTTTTGTGTTTTTCTTTTTTTGTAAAAATGTATCTTTATTGCCCCTGTTAAAAAGAGTAAAATAAATAAATAAATCATATATTTAGCAGCTACTTGCATATACACTGATCAGGCTAAACATTAAAACAATCTGTCTAATACTGTGGATGTTATCTTTGTGCCACCAAACCAGCTCTGCTGTTCACACAGTGTTGGGTGGGTTGTCTTTGACCGTGGAGAATAATCCCAAAGAACACATTTCAGATGGACAGACAGACAGAAGAGAAATACTGAATGAGAGACTGGCTGAGCTGCTGAAGCTGAAGGAACAGAGGCGTCCCGATATATGTACCTCTGCCAAACGATCCCAGATCTCCACCGTTCTTAGCTGAGCTGCAGTCGCTAAACTGAGAAGCCAAGGACTCAAACGTCTCATTTCCTGACTTGATCTCTTCTATGTACTCTGCACAGAAAAGAAAAAATTAATTTCACTGAATCATCTCCCCTCCCCATCTCGTCATCTGTCATACTTACTGTGAATGAGCTCTAGCGCCTCCTCTTTAGTTCGTGTAATATTTTGTTCTCGCCAGGAAGATGGACGACGGGACTGATTGTGCTTCACCAGGAGGTGAGAGCAACGTACCTGAGCGAGTGGTGAAAAAAAACAAAACTGATCAGAGTCAACACAACCCAGAATCAATAAGAGCTGGACTAGTCTCTTCTCTCTTAAACTAATCAGAACACATACTCATGAGATTTGTAAATTCTGGTTTAATGAAGCATTTTAAATTCTTTGTAAATCAGTGATAATGCAATAATCATTTGATCGGCAGTGAAAACTCTCAGGCTTGTTACTTAATTCATTTATGCAACTATAATTTCTGGACACCGCCAGATGTCACTATTGTTTATAAATTCAAAGTTCAGAAGCTTTCAATTTTTTTTTAGAGGCAGAATTGTAAGGCCTCATGCACTCACCATTAATTTTAATCACTATGTCACTAAATTAAATTCAGAATTTTTTAATATTAGGCTCTAAGGCACTAAGTGCTGTATAATGAAAGATTACTGTCATTATTTTAATTAAAGCACTAGAACACTACACATTACACACTACCTGTTCTGGCTCTCCACGGGCTTCTCCCACTGGACGTTCCCACTGGCTGGCAGTGGTGAGGTGGTTGTAGTAGTACACCCTGCCTGTCAGGGCAAAAACAGAGACATTAAAGCTGCATGTCTTTGAAACCCTGAGCAAAACAGAACAAGCTGAAAAAACACTGACACATTATCACTGTTTAGAGTTGCTACAGTAACTGTGATTAGAGATGCAGCAGTTCAGCATCGCAGTTCTGAACTGGCACAATGATATTACATTAAATTATACATCACAGGAGCCTTGGGTATCATCAATCCAAATTAAATATGATTATTTGATTAACAATTCAGTGCTTCTGGAATCATTTGACTTCAGTCACAAAATGTTGTGACTGATCCACAACAATTCCAGACGTCATGATACTTCCCATGAATATTATTCCAAAGAGTTCCACACAGTGAGGTGCACATATTGTAAATATGAGGAAAACACTTCATATTTGAGCCAACTCACCAGTTAACTGTGCTATGACGGGAGACTTTCATATTGTGCATCACACCCTAATGCATTTTTCAAATACTGACTAGTGTAGGGTGTAAAGTATTGGAAACGTCAGACATATTTCAGACCATTTAAAATGGGACGGAAGAGTGTAATGGGTCAGCTAAACTGGTAAAAAGTAAACAGTATGGAGTCTATGTTTCAACAGAATTAGACCAGTGTTGTCAAACATACAGCCTGTGGACCAAAACTGGCCTGCTAGAGGGTCCAGTCGATGAATTTGCGATATAATGAATATTATATAGAAGACATTAACTTCAATTTGCCACAACTTTTATGTATTCCTATGTATATATTTTATACATTTACAAGGCAGGGGGATAACATAACTTGCTTCAGTCTTTATGGTGTGGTGAGTCAGTTCAGGTGGCCAGGATTACTACAGAGATGTGAAAATGTATATATAAACACACACACACACACACACACACACACACACACACATATTATATATATATATATATATATATATATA
>OOFC01029089.1:17785-37377 GCA_900323345.1 Pseudochromis fuscus | reverse complement strand
TGGAGGGGGGGCAGCTGTACGACATGGTCAGCTGACCCAGGTGGGGAGAGTCTGAGGAGAAAACTGAGGAACCCTGACCGCTGTCCAAACCTCCTTCAGCTGAATGAGGAAGACAGAGAGATGTGTTGAGACACCACGTGCAGAATCATTTCTATCATTGTCATTACGACTTGATTCATTTTTTGATTACATGACTCTAAATGAAAACTTTTCCAACCTGACTTTAGCGAGTGGAAACACGTAAAGACAAAACAGAAACTCTACAGGATGTGACTATTTTCATCAGATCTACTATTTGCCATCTTACATGTGTGTGAGATGCCGGTCTGCTGATAGTGAAGCTGCTGCTGCTCCACTTCAGTTTCCTCTGTCTCCGTCTGCAGACAAGCAAACAAAACATAGGGTCAAACTAAAGCAAAATAAAGACAAAATTCACAGTTCTCTGTTTGAAAAGTTTAATATTCCCACTGTGTAATACTCCCATGTTGTCTATAACACTGGATGGGACCTCCAGAATAAAGACTTTTAGATACCAAAGTATTTGTTTCCCTTTGAATAATATCCTTTGATTACACTGTTGGCTGAACAGAAAACCATGTTATCCAGCAGCAGCCATCCAACAGACCTGTGTGTGAGAGGCTTTGAGTGTCTCCTGTTGTTGCTGCTGCAGCTGCTGCTCAGCCTCCAGTTTTCTCTTCTCTTGCTCCTCTCGTACCAGCTGCCTCTGCTCTCTCTTCCTCCGGATCAGAGACACACGGTCCTTGATAGCTTTGGCCATGGTCTTATGGTCACCCTCGGCAACGTAGCCAGACTCAACCTGCAGAGTCAGGAGGTTCAGTTGCACAGATAACAAACAAGGCCCAACTGTAGTTACCACTTATACAACCCTATGATTCAGCACTTTTTAGGTCAGTCTCTCCTTACTGTATACTTCCAACAAGCTGATATCTTTCCCTTCTCTCTGCACTATCTTGCATGAATCCATCACTTCCTCCTGTCACCGTGGATACATGCATTGTTGAGGTCTGTACATACCATTTCCTGGGCCACATCTTCTGGGACATCTTTGTTTAGGTCAAAGGAGAACTCGATGGCTTCGTTGTCTTTGTATTTGCCTGCACGTTACAAATGGATTATTTAGCAACTCAAGGGATCCCAATTTCTTCAATATATACAAAAATAAAATATCATGTAAAAATTTGAATTGTTCCTGACCTTTGAGCTTCTTCACGTCTTCTATCCTGAGCCACAATTTGATAGCAATCATTTCCCCATCGTCCTCTTCTGCCAGTTCAACCCTGACCCCGGTGTCCTCCTGGAAGAACGCGTGGTTCAACAGGATCTTTATGGCATACCTGGAGGAATGAGAAGCTACATTTAGACAGATTTATAACAGTATGGATATGGTAATTCAATAATCTGCTGGGAATCACAAGATGTAGCACAGAGTTCCACATTGTCTCGATCATCCTTAAAACATTACTGAAAATCACCATAAATTTCTCTGCATGACAAACTGTGACTCATCAAAAGACCAACTTCACTGAATTCAGACAATAGTGAGAGAAAGGGAAGAAAAAGGAGGGAGAGAGAGTACAAGAGAGGAATAAAGTTGCTTTGGTTAAGCTTGTAAAGAAGCAAACAACAGACTCTGGTAGATGTGTTGGCAGACCTACAGCATGGGGAGAGAGAACAGAGCACTTCTTATTTCGAACCAGGAGGCTGTGAGCTAGAACGGGATTTTGTAAAAGGAGGTTTTCACTGTTCAATCTTTATCTGTGAAGAATAAAATTCAACACAAAGCAACAAAAATCACTGAGTTTTACCATCAAGCCTTACTGAGGTAAATCATTTGGATTCATTAACATTACACACTGAAATGAAACGTCCTGTCTAGAAATCTGCAGACCACCTAAACATCCACATCCTAAGGAATCACTACATGTCAACAGCTTTAGCTTTAATTGTTTGTTTGTGCGACTCACCTCTCGTCTTTGTTGGTTCTGATGCAGCCCTCTATAATTTCCTTCACCTCAGGAATGGCTACCTTGTCAAAACTGCCGGGCTTCACTCCCTGCACAAACCAAACAGGAGAGCAGTGAGGGGAATAAGCTTTCAGAGGACATGGAGACAAACAGCCCTGTTCTTCCTCATTAATTAGATTCACCCTGACGTAAACACACATACACGTGCTGCACAGTCAGTCACTCATTTTCTGAATCTCTCAAAGTCACAATAAATTGTTTTGGAAAACAGATCTATGTTTAGTTACCTTGTTTGGTTAATTTAGTTCATTTAGTAGTGGAATGACTTTTTCTTTCCTGTTCCTACAGGATAATCAAACCTGATTAAATTAAATGAATTCTTTAGGTTAACCATCCTAAAGTCAGAGAGATGAACTGTAAGAGGCTATCTATCCATCAATAGCTCAATTCAGGATTTAAATGCACAGAAACGTAGTTGTCCCATTAGGAATACATAATCAATCAGAGCTTTTCAGAGCCAATTAAGAAACCCAGAGCACACTTTGAGGGATAACACTAATAGAAAGAATCAGCAGGAGCCCATTCAAAAGCTTGGAAACGAGAGACAAGGCTCTTCTGAAGCTATTTAAATAAAAAAAACACTGGAAATGCCTCCCTGTGGAAAAAAAGGCAAGCGAATCACATAAAAACAAATCATTTAAATCACAAAATGTACAGTATTTACATAATTCATAAAACATAAAGGCATGATGGGGCACCATGCTATGCGAGGTTAGGTAGGGGGAAGGGGGAATTGTCAAAGTAACAGATTTTTGGTACTTCTAAGTTACAAAGGAATCTCTGAAGGCCCATCATGTTTGCCAGAGGGGATATTACTGTCAGGAAAACCATCCAAACAAGGCTGGTGGATTAATGAAGCAACATAATATTAATATAATTAATCTTGACTAAATAACAGGAAGCAAAAGAAAAAGACATGTATCATAAAATGCTACATTCTAGTCTCTTAAAGTATAACATCAAACACAGTAACAGTCTGACAGAAAAAACACACACACTGAATCACAAAGATGAATTTGTATGAAAAGCAATAAAATATTTTCAAAAAAACAAGTGGGAGACACACAGCTCGTCTTACCTGGAAACACTCGGAGAAGAATGATGTTTGACTGACAGTGTAAAATCAGCTTTAGTTCAATGTGTGACGACCTGACTGTGGGTCTCAAACCTAAACCTGTAAATGACCGCTCCCTCCAGCATGGTCTTTCTTTCTCTGTTTCTCTGCTGCCACCCCACCAGTTCACCATTACATAAGAGCCATTTCTCCCTTTCTCTCTCACACACATTCTGAGATTCCAGGGCCAAACAAAGTTAGGACTGATGGGGCAAGTAATGATATTAAGTCTGACAGAAGGAGGGAGGGTTCGAGAGAGAGAGAGATGGAGAGAAAGCTTGAATTTTAGTTAAATATGGCTGATTGGAGGTGAGGAATGTTCCAGACCATGAAGGACCATGAAACACGTCAACAACACTGTGCGTCAAGGTATAAAAAGAATAAGCTATAAAGCAGACCCAACACAATCCCTGAGCTCTCAGACAGGTCATGATTAGTCAACCAAAATAAAACAGTTATTTTAATATAGAGTCCTAATGTAAAAATACCCAGTAATTCAGCAGAAGAGAAAATCAGCCTAATGTGAAAGAACACAAAATGAAAAAATCTGATTTTATTAGAATATAAATTGTGTTTTTCTGCTTTTCTATGCTGTTAATTGTCTAACAGCACCTTAGATTTTTTAAATTGTGTGACCCCTTAAGGGGGCTCACTACCAACTTGGAAACCACTTCACTGAGTTTCTTTGGGTCCAAGTTGAACAACAGGCTGCAATCTTAAATCATAAGCACACTGGTGTAGTGGCACAGCTCCATGATACCACAGAGATGACCAAAACAAAAAGACAATATCCCGTATTGTGAGAAAATATAATAATACCCCTAAAGAGCATTTTAGGGGTTAACAATCAGTTAACGACCTGTCAGAATAACTGTCTTAATAAGTTTAATCATCTATTTCAAAATAAAAGACTAGATTTAATTTTATATGCTTCTCTGTAGAATTTACTCATCTACTTATAATTCATATTTTACACTTGTATTTTGAGAAATAATAAATCCAACATGTCAGGGCTTAACTGACCCTCCTGTTTGAAGACAAACAGAGAAAACATTGGTGGGTTGGATTAAACAGAGAAAAGAAAGGAAGCAGGTGACTGGGGAACTGTGGGGTTGTCACAAGGTTGAGTGCATGCGTGTCTGTGCGCGCGCGCGTGTGTGTGTGTGTGTGTGTGTGTGTGTGGAGAACAAATACAGACTACTAAAGTTGGCTGTTTAACTGAATCTTTAGCAAATTCTTCCGTTGCCTCCAGCGTATCAGAGCACTGCCTGCAAATTATAATTCAAACACACGCGCACACACCGAGCTGTGTGGACTCATAATCAAATATGGTTTGATCGAACTGAGGATGCGATTTCAATTTTGCGTGAGTCAGAGTAGAGAAAAGAAAGAGGGATGAAAAGACAGAACATCAAGAGAGGCAGAAGGTCTGAGGGATGGTCTTATGGACTGATAGATGACAGAGAAGAAAGAGAGACGACTGATCCTCCTCTGTCACAGCAGTGGTCAGAGGCGGGGAGGCAATCTTAGTCCAAATCCTTTCATTTTAAACGTGTCGATACGGGCGAGCACTGAAAGAATTACATCACCTCCTTCAAAGAAATATTACTGAACCCGAGGAATATGAGAGTCTGTCAATAACACACAACATCACTGCTATAATAACACTGTCATCTGTCTTACTGACACTTACAAATTGAAGCAATTTGAATGAAAGAATGATGGACTGTCCAGAGCACAGTGGTTTCTATATTAGGAAGAAATCCACTGCTCTAGTTTGGATGTAAAATATTAAATTTTAATGTTCATCTGAGGCACTTGTTTAACCTGAAGCCAACATTGCACTCATCCATAAACAACAAAGAGCTGCTTGTAATACAATGACCAGCACAGTCAGACCAGTATTTAGGAATTATAGCAGTTTGTGTAAGAGTATTTTTTTTAAGTAAGAGGAGCTATAATGGTTAAGCTTTCTATTTGTTATGCTCTGATGCTTTAGCAATATAAAAATGATTTGATGTTTCCAATAAAACAACACACATTGATGTGAAAGATGTGATCAGACAGATGGATGCAGAGAGAAGAAGGAGAATAAAAGAGATTTCTGGTGAATTCCTCTGGTCCATTAACCACAACTTTCAGCCTCTGCAGAGCTGAACTCGGTCCTGTGAGGAAAGCAGGGAGACAGCTTTCATCTACATGTGTGTGTGAGTGCGTGTGAGCTGGGGTGTGACCTCAGCAGGACTACACTTAAAACAGCCTCTGATTGCAGCGGTTCCACTCTGCTAGTGTTTGTGTCTCTCTCATGTTGTTTCCAGCGAACTGTCACCTGAATTTTAGAAAACTGGAAACCTTACAGAACCTGAAGGGACATTATAGGTCCACCTGATTATCAACGGACTGAAGAAATCCCAAGAAAAAACAGTTTTTACAGATCCTAAATGTCACTGCTTTCATTACTTAGAGATACAAACAGTTTTTCTTTATTTTTCTAATTTCACAACAGTGTTAAACTTTTGTTGTACTGAACAACTTTGATTTGATTCACTACATTTTAAGAGAAAACACTTTGTTGCATTCACCTTTCACTCCAGAAGCTCCGGGGTTAAACTGCCTCGAGGCAAACACAACTATATCCTTTGTGAGAAAATGTATTTGAACCTGACATGACCAGGCGTGCTCCGTGTTGCTCTCTACTGGTGGACAAAATAACGCAGCTGAAAAAAACATCTTCCCATCGTTTTGCCCCCAGGACACAGAGAGAGGGAGAGACTGAGCGGGATAGAGGGAGGGAGTGTAAGCGCGAAAGAGTAATCAGAGCAAAAACACCATCATATGACTGGATCTCCTGCAGCTCATACCAAACTTATTATTACAGTCAGTAAACAAGTGTGGGGGCGGGGGGTGGAGGGGAGAGGCGAGCAGAGGGAGGATGGGGATTAGAGACAAAAACACAAACAACACTGTTAGATACAACCCACAGACTTACACTAGTAACACGCCTGTAGATCTGAGCAGCGTTCTGACATTCAGAGTAGGGATACTCGGAGGTAGCCATCTCCAGCATACACATCCCGAAGGCGTAGACGTCTACGGATTCATCATACTTCTCCTCGTACATCTCTGGAGCCATAAACTCTGGAGTACCTTTGGAAAACAAAAGGAAAATACTTTGGTGTTTGGAGAAGTGTTATGTTTGCCTAGGTGGAGATTAAACACGGATTATGCCTTGACAGAGGTTTGTGCTCTGAGTTCTTTCTAGTTAAAGTACTACGTTCAAATATTCGTTCAGTCTTCGTCCATCATATGCATTTTCATAAAAGCAAATCAAGCTAAACTCTGCATCCTATAAGATTTAAACATCTATAAAACACATGCTAAAAATACCAAAATGTTAGAATGAGTAATGAACACAGCAGGAAATTTAAGACTACAAACTCATTTACTGGTACCACATAATAGTTTTGTGTGTGTGTGTGTGAATTTCTGTGAGTGTCCAAATACTTGAGGTCTGCCTAATTACTACAACGAGGCTGTGAGATTTACTAAGCGTATCATTCCTGCCTCAAGTGCATGAAAGTATGTGCATTTGTGTACTTAGTGTGTGAGAAAATGCGTAACTACCCAAAATACCTGTGGTCAGCTATACAGCCAGTCTACTGAAAGGCTGCCAGAGCTGTTATGTGGAGAGTCTTTACTCGACTTGTGTGTCCGAGTGTGTATCGTAAAGCACTGAGTGTGTGTGTGATGTATCTTGGGCGTGTGTGTGTGTGTGTGCTTCTATTACATCTCCAGACAGTTTAATCCTGGCTTACCAGCAGACTGACTGCGTTTTCAAACACCTACAGTTTGCTTTAACAACCAGACATTTTCGAAGCAGTAAAATTAATGTACAGTAGGCGTGTGTGGTGTGTACACAATGTCTGCGTTTTATTTCCTTGATTATACGAGACTGCATGTGTGGACATGTGCGTGTAAAATGGTTATTGCTGCAGCAAATAGGACATAAATAGTATCAGCTGTTTCATGTGTACAAACCTAAATATTTAATTTTGATGCTCACCTTTATATTCAAGTATAGACATTCATGCAGGAGGACTTTGTGCCTTCAGTGGTTGTGTGTTTGTATTTTCCTACCTATAACACTCTTGGCAAAAGAGGCCCTCTTCAGCGTGGCTAACCCCAAGTCTCCGATCTTCACCGAGCCCGTGGGTCCGGTGATGAAGATGTTGTCGCATTTCAGGTCTCTGTGAATGATGGGCGGAGCTCTGGTGTGCAGGAAGTGAAGGCCTTTGAGGATTTGTCTGCACCACGAACGCAGGACCTTGATCTTCATCACCTTGAAACGCTTCAGGTAGCTGCAGGATGTAAAGGAATCACACATTAGAGACTAACGAGCAAAACAAGACAAAGAGCAGAACATATAGAGAGACTAGGAGAAGATAACCCTCCACCAAGGTATAATCCAGCTCTTCAAGTTCCCTTCATTGCAACACAATAGTCATCAACATGTGGCCTCTCTGAGTCTGTGCAAACCCACACCAAAACAAAGCTGCTCTACCACTGAGGTTCAAGGCCACACAGATAAACACTATCAACAGGGTGTCACTCTAAAAACCATCCACGGCAGAATGAATTATTCCCAATCAAAGCTCAGAGAGGCAGACCACAGCCAAACAAGATAGTGACACAGCAGAAACACGGATAATGCTTCAATTAAAGTATAAAGCTTACATAACCAAAGTGGATTACTGTCAGACAATTCCAGCTTAAAGAGATCATCATAAACACTCACTCAGACATAAACACACACAAAAAAGGAAGATAGTCATTGACAGACATTCTGGTGCCTGCATTAGTTAGAGATTAACACTGCGTGCCAAATAACCACTCCAATAATGACACAAACGGGAATTAAAATTTGACTTTAGACAGTTTTAATCTGGATAAAATATGTTTGAAAGAGCTTAATGTAAGAACAGCCACCACTTCTACTACAATCGCATGCAAATGCACTTTTGGAAACTTGCAATGAAACAACTGCATGATCACTTCTAATTTCCAACAAGATACTGTTTAATGTGTGAACGCTGATTCCCAAAGTAATTTAGGACGGTTGCTCATTCCACTTATTCCTGTTATGAGCAATGAGAGTCTGGGATATATCGCAGTACACACTCTGTGAAAACAGGGAAACACCCTTTGACAGTTTGCCAGGCCATCATCATGGAGCTAACACAGATCCACACCTGCGGGTGATCCAGAGTCAGTCCACCTGGTTTGTCTGACTGAGGAATGCGGGAGGAAACTCCTGGAAATACCAGAACAGGACTAAGAGAAATCAATCTGAGGTAGTAGCACAGTGCTGTATCCCCAGTTTGAACATTTCTCTCACTCTGTGGCTCACAGCGTGCAGTTGTTTGTATTTTTATTGATCAAGTCAGATGCAATTATTTGATGACAAGGCTTCTGTTGAACCTTCCATTTAAGAACTCATTCAAAATTCATTTGTCTGTCATTCTTAATTAGCTCATTTAAAATCAATGTTTAAATTCCAGCCGGAGTGTTTCCTATTTTCTCTTATCAGCTGGAGACCTGTGTGCCTTCCTCTGCTCAGCTGTTCGGGTGAAATTCAACTACGGTGCCAAACAAACACAGTGAGAGGAAGGAGGGCGTACACTGTAGTCGTCCTCTGATCACTGAGATGATGAGGAGGATTCAAAGGAGCTCAACTGTTCCATCAGTTTTAGGATTTGCTGGTATGCGTTAATTTCACAGCATTGCAGTGAGCTGAATAATTTTATTTTAGCTCCATTGTGTTATTTGTTCAAGCAATTTTGTTCCCAAAGCTAAAAACGATCTTGTCCTTGATCTACTTAATGCATTTAATTCAATGTCCAAGCTGTAAATTTAGCTCAAACTAAATCTGCAGGGTCCTAGTGAATGAATGACCCTGCAAAAAAAATGTTGGTGTTTCAACCAGTGAGGCCCTCCTTGTGTTCCTCCTGGAGTCCAGACAGCTGACTCAAGCAGAGCAGCATCAATGAGTCTGGCTCCAGCATCACTGGCAGCTCCAGACTGTCACCAGCTGCTCTGCTAGTGGAGCGACCGCAAATCTGTCTTAATTGATGAGAAGCAGCTCGGACAACCCTGGACTGAGCATCATGGACACGTCTGCTCCAAAGCCCAACACAGACTGTTGAGAGGTGCTACAGAGACATAGCAACTTATGGCTGTGACTGAGTACACTCACTGAGGTGCTGCACTTTACACGAGTATTTCCATGTGATGCCACTTTACACTTGTACTCCACTTCTGTTCAGAGAAGAGAAATGGTGTAGCTGTACAACTGTTTCATAGCTATAGTTGAAAATTATAGTTTAAATTAGTTGCATTAGCTGCTACAACATCTGAGTAAAGTAAGGACCTCTTCAACCATTGTCAATAAAACTGTACCTATGAACAGCAATGAAGACAATAATTTATGATTTACAAAAGATTTCTTTGTTTGTTTGTATGTACAACTTGTGCTTTTTTTTTTTTTTTTTTTAGAAAAGAGGATATTACCTAAGGAGTAAATGAATTTGCGTGAAGATCAGGGGGAAAAAAAAATCCATAAAAAACATCTGTTACAAAGACCAAATATCTCAAAAAGTTCACCAGTTCACCACAAGAGGGCAACAGTGCTCAGTCTGCAGCAGGAGTACATCTGGATTATGTCTTGTTGGAGGTCCCTGCTCTCTGAATGCCTCCTAGTTTTGTTTAATCAATTAATCTGCGACTTATTTCCACAGCCTGAATTTTCACATGGCCAAAATAATCTTAATCGTAAATTCTTGGAAGTGGGTGTTTTGTCCATCCATCCAGGAATGGTTCGCAGTGTAGGTAATGCTGGTTATAGAAGTCGCAAATAACGCCGTTTTGACCGATTAAGTAATTAATTATTCATGCTAGATATCACACACAGAGCTGCCTGCCTGAACAGAAAAGGTGTTGGCATTACAGGTTGACATGAAGGTGTTTATCCTCCTATTGAGCAGTGCTTGCCCAGACTTTAAATGATGAAAGTTTTGTCTTCTGGATCCTCTCTACGCTCTTATCTTCTCTGTGTGGATTCACATATTTTTAAAGGGAGTTTGCTTTCGAGGCACAGAACATGTTAACAGATGGGGAATAATCATTTGGGGGATTTTTTTTTTATCCGAACATAACTCAAAATGCACAGCTGCAAGATTTTAAACTTAAACACTCTCCCTCTTCCTCACATCCACTCTATCCCCCTCCGTGTCTCCCTGAAGAAACAGCACACCTCTTATCCTCCTCATCTTCCTCCCTCCTCTCCCTCACCTGTCTCCTCTGCTTTCTTTCGCTCTCATTCTGAAGTCAGAACTGTGTTGACAGACAAGTTAAACCCTGTGGCATGCAGCGAAGGAGTGACACTGCACAAAGCATTTCTCCTACACACAATCACTAGACCGTGCTCTCGTTTCAACACACGTACCTGAGTACACAGAAATGTATTTGCACTTTTCGATACCTGCAGATATGTATGTATATGCTGCATGTGAACTGTAAATAAACTTTGCAAATGCATGAACAGATAAGCATTCATACCAAGAGCAACATGTACAGCAGCAGAACAAACACCGTCTTTCTGCCTCTTTCTCTCTCACACAGACGCCCACTGAGACCCACAGATAAGGGGCCTCTAATACGCTGAGCCCATGCTGGTCAGTATTTCCATCCTCACCATATTTCTCCTTCCCTATCAGTCCTCCCCTCTTGTCATCTCTCTTTCTTTTTCCACCGCCTCAGTGTGCAACAGTCCCTCTCCTTTCTGAGTCTTCATCTGGATGTCGGCCAAATCCCTGTGCAGCCTTGATCCTGGTCATAAGCGCACATGCATGCAAGGCAAATACTCGCAAAATCTTGCATCTCTGTATGAAGAATCTATTTTCTGCATGTTATGTCGAGCAGAAAATTCATTGGCTGCAATTTTGATAAGAGAATAACTATTTAAGTCATTGCTTGTTAGTTTTCTACGATAAATGGTGAACTGAATATTTCTGAGTTTGGGACTGTTGATCAGACACAACATAGCATTTAAAGTCATAGACACCTTTTTCTCTGATTTATGAAATTTGTCAGTTGTAATCTTGATATCATGTACGAACAGAATATTAAAATGATCCACAGTTTGCTTTAGTTATTCAATAACAACTACTCAGATGACTGCATTAATATACTTGTAGCCAGTCAAACTTATTATTAGTTTTTGACCAACTATCTGATTTTTTTAATTACTCAGTATAATTAAAAACAACTTTAAAGTCCTTACTTTCTCAGTAGGTATTGGGAAATTACATAAAGGGTTAAAAACCCAAACATATTTCCCTCTCTTATTAAGTTTTGCATTTTGTTGTTGGTGAAGCTTTTGTCTGAATATTTTATTCACTCAATATAATTTACTACAATAACCTTCTGCCGAGTTACAGAAGGAAAACACAATTTCTGTAAACTTGGTAATAACATTGTTGTGCATGCAGGATGCAGCACAGATGCACACCTTCTGCCTTTATTTTGAAATGTGTGAAGCTTTTCTAGTCTTCCAGTGGAGGGCGCTAGTGTCCTTGATGTGCTCCTGAGTTAATTCTCTCACTCTGTGGTCACAGGTGGGTCATCAGCTTGTCACTCTAGCTGCTTTCAAACTGTACATCATGTTATCCATCTGTTCCCTCATCTATTTTATTCATGCATGTATCGTTTAGTTTTCTGTGTCCACCACTGTCACGCTGAAATGAATCAAACTGTACATAAGTATACAGACGTGTATACATCCATCCCCACCGCCCAGGACTGGTGTCAGGAATGAGAGGAATCTGCAGCAGAAGCAGCTGCTGGCAGGTGGGCCCATGTCCCACGATGCACTGTATGGGGCAGGCCGTGTGCCACTCACCCCGCGTTCAGCCTTTTATTGTATGAGGAGCTCAACAATCACATTCACAGACACACATCTATTCTAAACTGCAGCGCAGACGCTGGCAGTCAGTCATGGCATGTACAATGACAGCCACGGATGCATCAATTCTTCATGGGGGAGGTGGAGGGGGGGCAGAGACTGACAGACGCCCGTGCTGCCGACATCCAAACCATAAATGTACATAAAAAGTCTCCTCGTGATCCCTGAGCTTCTTTTATTCATTAAAGTCTAAAACTCATTCATTCTTTAAGGTTATGTAAGTAGAGATGGGAAGTCAGTCTCATGAATACTGTACATAACGCACACATACAATACACGCTCTACATGCAATGATTGAGACACACCAGCTGACCCACTAAGTGCCGCACTTGGAAATCCTGCCCGGATGCGACACTACTATTAAAGGCCATGTGAACATTTACTAACAGAAACAAAACTGAGTGGAAAGATGAGTGTGTGTAGTGAGTCATCTGTACTGACAGCGCTCTTCAAAGCAAAAGAAAAAATAGGTGCTACAGCGAGTGTTAACGCTTTTTTTTTTCTTCTTGACAATATATTTTATTAACCAGATTTTTTTGGCTTATTTTTGTACATTGCTGAAAGTGTTTCACTCACAACTAAAGTGATTTATTTTCTGGTGTACTCACGTTTTCAATGTGCCAGATGTCATGAGCTCTGTGACGAGAACAATACATTTCTTTCCTTTGCAAGGACCCTCCCATGAGTCATAGAAGCGGACAATGTTAGGATGCTGGAGACCCTTCAACATCCCGGCCTCTTCTTTGAACCGCTGACGCTCCGACTTGGACAGCTTACGATCCTACACACAGAGCACAGAGGGGAAAATTACTCACACATACACAAAACAATACACTGTAAATCAAAAGTCTGCTAGAAAGAAGTATTTTCCCAAACAAAGCGTTCTGTTTGAAGAGTACAACATTATTACAGTGAGTGCAATTATAATCAAATCAAGAGAGGAGATGTTTTGAAGGTGGAGAGACGAGCTAATCAAGAGAAGTGAATAAAAAGGTGAGACAGAAGAAGATGGCAGGAGGGGAGGAGGAATAAATGCCTACAAAACATCTTTCACCTCGAACACGGCAATGCAGCAAGTAAACATGGTAATAGAAATGCAGATGAAATGTGAAACCTGATACTGACAGAAGATGTTGCTGTATTACTCTGGAACATGATGTAGAGGGGATAAAACAAGGAGTGTGCTTTCATCTCCACTCAAACAGGCCACAAACATCCATTAGAGTGAGGCTGTATCTTACTGCTTTTGATCTGTACCGTATATGCTGCATGTGTTTGATGGCAAATTTAAACTTGCCTTAGATATGGATGTAGTTAATTTAGCTATTTCTGTGTCCCTGCATACAACCAAGTTCCTCCATTGATGTAGACTTTATGTAGAAAGGAAGCAGCTAATGTGACGCCACCGGCTGCACTCTGGACATTTTGAAGGCGAGTTTGGCATTTGAACGTCGCCATGTTGACTTTGTGGAGGCAGAAGTGACCATATTTGGATATGAAGGGAGGAGTAAGGAGGCAGATCTGACCCTTGAACCTGAAGACTTTGCCCAATGTCTATAAAACTCTAGTTCAGGTCTGGTATAATTGGAAACAGACCTGAAAATCAAACCAACCACGCCCCTGAATATTCCTCTTTTTGAAGCTGAATATACATTTAATTCTTTTTTCAGATGGAGACTTTCAGACTTTATCTAATGACATCAGAATAAAAATGTATTGACCAAGTATTTCATGATTGAAACTGAAGATTTTTTAACTGAAATCAAATGGAGCCAGAGTTTTTGGAGCCTGCCTCTAGTGGCCATCAGGGGTTTTACACTATTCTTGCACTTTTGAGAGTCGGTTGCTTCGTCCATTTCTATGTATGCCTGGTATGAAGAGATCTTATCCCCTTATTAACTACACAGTGTATTATATTTACTTTCTTCCATTTTATTAGACAAAAAAGTTGTGTGCGTGTAAACTTGTTTTGTTCACACTCACAAAACTCCCCAAAATGAATCATGCATCACGACACCTGTCCGTGTGCTCCCTGTGGATTAAACTTTTGACCGTAGGGCAGCAACTATTTTCAATATCAATTACCCTGGTGATTATTTTCTTCATAAACCATTAATGGATGGGTCTATAAAACAAGAAAATAATGAAAAATGTCAAGCACATCTTTCCTCCTGGCGCCCCAGGTGACATGTTTAGATTGGGTATTTGGGCCAGTCTACCTCACAGTGTTTTAGGAGTTTTTAAGTTGCTGACAACTTTTTATTGTCAGTGGAGTGGTTGAGTAAGTGGAGGGTCAAAACAAGGATCTCAATGACCTTAAATTCCACTGCCGTCTATGTCATCAAAGACACGACTGCTCACTGGCTTCCCACTAATAAGACACCCCCAACTGTTTCCTGAAACACACATCAAATCATCAGGTCCCAGCTGCTACAACGTGTCCTTATATCTGTTCATAGTCTAATAATATTTGCACCAAGATTTAACTGAGTCCTGATCTGTAGTGGTGGGAGCCACTCAATGAGGACTTGACCAAAACAAGCTAAAAAAAAAAAGTTACAGTCGACATTCTTGCATCCTGTGGACAACTAGTTTCTGAGAAATATCCTACACACACACACACACACAGAGTTTAATGGGCATTCCAGCTCTACCACTGATACCTCAATGAACACAGTGTGGGTCGGTCAGCACTTGTAAAAGACTTTTAAGTGTGCCTGTGTGCGTGCGTTTGTACATGAACTCGTGCTGACACTGTCCTGCTCTCATTCGTGTTGTGCTGCGTTTGTTTAAATGTCAGCTTTCATTTAAAGTGAAGAAAATAATTCATTACTTTTTCAAAGCAATTAGTTCTGGTGCAGTTTAAAGGAACATCATCTACAGTCACTTCATTTCATTTCAGTAATGTGTGCTAGGAATCCGTTTTAGTCAGTGTGTCTGTATGTGTCTATTTGCTTTTGTCTGGCTGTTTTGTGTCTCAGTTTCCAGCTTCCTCATCAGCTCTGTGTCTAACCGTAGCTGACACATTCAGCACATCACTGCCCCGAAAATAAACTAAATCAGTGCTGCCTGACAACAGTAAAATAAGGTGACGAAAGCTCAATATTCAGAGGATTGAAGCACAAATATTTGTTTTTTTACCACCTCTATGGATATAAATTATTAAGTTGCTCATCTTAAATATAAAATCCTTGCAGCTAACCTGCAGTTACAAGGAGGTTGAACTAGATGTGATAAAAATAATAATAAATGTTTCAATTAACCTGGAACAAACAGAAATGTGGACTTTGAGAGGAAATCACGACAGACATCCAGGATGTTTTGTAACGTCTGTGACCCTTTTAGAGGATGAAATTACAGATGAACACAGAAAGAGCAACCGGAGTGACACAAAGGCTGCTGGTGATTTTAGAGGAGTATCGACAGAGAAGTAAGAAGAAATCAGAAATGGTAGCGTTTTACACATAAGTTACATTTCAAGAAGCAACAGTATTTCTTAAGATGATGCAAGATGAGACGTTGGAGGTTAGACACCTACTCTCAGCTGCGTTACAAGGATTATCTCCATGGCAACCAGTTTTAAAAAGAGGTCCAATGAGGGCACCTTGACACCGGTCCAGCACTTTTGTTATTTCATTCAAAATATTTTCTCACACAACAGTGTGAGTCTGTGCCGTCTGTTCTTTTAATTTATTTATTTTTTTTCCACAGCATCGTATTGTTTTATTTTTGGGGCTTAATTTGAATACAAATCCAAGTTTGCAACAACAAAGCAAGCAGTGCATTAGTGCAAATCATCTGAGACAAAGGAGACACTTGTCATTAATCATTCAAATGGTTTAAAGCTGCAGTGCAGTCCTTGATTTTAGGATAGAGCTGCAAAACCCCAAAACTCCTGGGACACAGTGGTACAATTGACATCGTCAGTAACATTTAAATGAACAAACACTATCCCGACATTAATAAACAATACCCATCACACCGGCCAATCAACTGCCAGGTCACAAAGGTGAGTCTTTTCAACTGTTATAAAGCTATTAGAAAACCTTGTGAGCTGCTTCAGAGATTAGGACAATCTCTGAAGTGATGATCTCATATTGTCATATTGTATAACCCGGGGCCTCATCTATATCATATGACTTACACACACACACACTCACTCACACACACACACACACACACACACACACAGGGATCTCTGAAAGCTTCAGTGTGTTTCTGAAGTGCATTAATGTGTGTGTATGCTGTGTGTGTGTGTGTGTGTGTGTGCTATACGGTCTATAACAGCTTATCCCTTCTTCCCGCAGCAGCCACAGTTTTCCCAGATGATGGCCCATTAGCAGCTGACACACACAAACCATCCATGTGTGTGCTCACCAAGCCTTACTCCCATTCTTTCTCCCCTCTTTCCTATCTTGATCACATGGTGTTGTGGTCACATGACAATAGCCGTAGGTCACCTGACTGACTGGAAGCCAACATTCCACTTCCCAGCAGCACTTAGAAGAGACCCTGACCACCCGTATCAGTGTTTAGACACCTCCCTCGGGGCGCTGGAAGATTACGTCTGCTTCTTGCACTCTCTAATTATTTCTCTCTCTCGCTCTCTGTCTGTCTGTGTGTGCACTTTTATTACTCATGTATAAATCTGTTTGCAGAGCCACATTTATTTCAGGGACCAAGAAGAAGCCCACGTAGAATCTAAATGTTTCTTCATGGTTGAAGATTTGTTTTAAGATTAAATTTAGGGTTAGGCCAGTGGTGGGTGTAGTGAGTCAGAGCACATCTCCCGGAAATTAATGTAAGTCTATGTAATGTCCTCTGTAGTGATGGAAACACAACTGGGTGCGTGTCTACTGACATGAGCAGAGAAAGCAGACAGCAAGTCTAGGGGGCTTTTTCTGATTAATTATTCATGTTTCCCTCTTTATTCTCGAGTATAAATGGATACACATCTCTCACATATACAGTAGGAGCTTCAACAGAGACAGCATAACTCAAAAAATAACATAAGAAACTAAAAATTTATAGTCAGGAAGTAATTTAATTAGTTCGTTTTTTTAAAGAGAGGTTATGTTTTTCTTCTCTCTCTCTATCCCTTCTTTTCCTCCAAGCTTCAAAACATCATGAGACTTGAGTTTGTCAAAAATATCCTTCCCGTTAAAGCCCACCTCTCTCTCTCTCACACACACACACACACCTCAGCAAGACAAGCCTACACACTCAAATCTGTAGTCTCTTATCTGACACTCACACACACTTCTTTCCGACATGAGGACTTCTCACTCTCTAATCCCAGCGTTGCATTCTCACTGTCTCCTCTCAGCCTGTCTGGGGACTTGAAAGAAGAAGCCACCTATACATCCCCTACGTAAGCACCACTTCTCAGTCTGTCTGCTCCATTTCTGTTCATCTGAGGACAGCACAGCGCACATACATACACCCACATGCCGCTAAGCAGCCAGACAGGCTCGCAGAAACACAATCCGCAGCGTTACAGTATTATGCTGTTTCCTGCAGAGAGGCTGAAACCTGATACCCTCTGATCAGCTCATCTGGTCTGGACATCCCACTGTGCTTCAACACCCTGTGATCATCTGCTCTGGCCTTCTCTGGTCTGCCGAGCAGCACTCACTGCACCAGATGGAGTGAGGTTGCAACAGAGGACATGAGTGCCATGAAAAATATATATATATATATTATTTACAATAAATGGTGTTACTGTACGTGTCTTTTTTAAAGTTTCCTAGTACTAAACTGTAAATGTACAGGGTAGAACTGTCCCTTTCTGATTTGGTTACACAAGGGACCAAAAATTTCCATGTGGTAAGAAAGAGGAAGAAACTGTTCAATCACTTTTATTCTTTGGAAAAACCCTGAATCATCAGGAACTACTTCAACTGCTCCACTGTAACCTACCAACAGGGTAAGACTTGTTACCTGTGGGTTACCAGGAACTGTCGCAGGGGTTCTTACTAAAATCTGTTCCTCATTCCCAGCAAAATACGTGTAGGAGTGTGTATCAGCATGTCTGTTGTGTTACTGTGATACAGCTGGATCAACCTTTCCCCTGTAGACACTTTTCTCACTACTTTGGGGACTAAATTAACAGTTCACAGTTCAGTTATAGGACATGTCTTCAGATTAGGGAAGAACTTTAAACATCAATTTTGCAATAGGTTCAACAAGTGACTTAATCAAAGAGACCGCAATCTCACAGTAGAGCAGTAGGACTTCTTGAACCACATTCAGAAACATCTGCACGCCATTTACCTTCAGTGCCACTGCAGCAGTAACAATGACCTCAGGTCAGATCTATAAAAACTTCCCAGAAATCACTGAGAACATAATTATTAAAATGATAAAATTATTCATTATGGTGGGCATTACCAGAAATCTAATAAGCACATAAAAAATTTAATTAAAAAAATATCTTATGTATGGAGGGAATCTCACTAAAAAGTATGATGTTATTGGGAAGCAATCTTTTTAAAATCGGATTTAAAAAGGTTAATAGTTATGTTCATGAATATATTTAAAACAAGGTTGTTCCAAATTAAAAGATACATGTACATTGTGATTAGTTATTGGGTCTGTTAATGTTCATCGTCTCAGCGTCAACATCCCATCAAAAATGAGAACAAACTCAAAAAACAAGAGCAAAGTAGATAATTACTGCATGGTTTGGATCAAAAACACAGAGAAAAATAATTTCTTAGTTCTTGTTTATGAAAACCTCCTTCTGCTGAGGGCGTTTAAAGTTGATTTTGTCCAAAAGCAGATGATAAAGGACACAGACTGTCCAAAATCTGTAGCTGCAACATAGAAAAAAACTAAAAATAAACACATACTGTAGCAACACAGGTCTCAACATCCTTTTGGCAACATGCATGCATGCAGCTCTTTCAGACAGCCTGACTGAAGTCTAAACTTTTCATCCCAGTTTCTCCAGAACGTGTCGTTGACCCAATTTGGTTTTCTTCTGATCGACCTCTGAGTCCTGACCCAAATTCTGAAGAATGCCGGTCTGTAACTCGAGAGAAAAATCAGGACCTGTAAATCTTAATTACCTCTTGGCTGAGTGAATGAGCTGGTTTGTTTCTCTATACTGTAAAGACCTCATAGTGGGCTTGTGTGTGTGTGCATGTGTGCCTGTGCGAGTGCTTGAAAAAGGCCTGGTGTGTTCCATTAGTATGTATCAGACCCCCCACAGTCTGGAAATGTTCTCCTGCAAGGAACCACAAACCCCCTACAGCACACACACCTACATGTCTAATAAACGTGTACACACACACACACACACACACACACACACACACACACAAAAAGACCCACATATGTATGTGTTTTACTCACATACTCACAAACCAAAACCTCTCTGAGACCTTTTACCACAGCTTGTTATGGTTAGCAA
>OOFC01029089.1:3250-17765 GCA_900323345.1 Pseudochromis fuscus | reverse complement strand
TGTGTGTTTGTGTGTGTGTGTGTGTTGTAAATGAAAAAGATTACATTCCATTAAGTCATAAATAAACACTGAATACGACACAGTGTGCTCGTGGGAAATGTTCCAAATGCACACACACACACACACACACACACACACACACACAAAAAGACCCACATATGTATGTGTTTTACTCACATACTCACAAACCAAAACCTCTCTGAGACCTTTTACCACAGCTTGTTATGGTTAGCAAGCTTGGGGAGGAGAGAGGGAGCGAGGGGGAGCATCTGTTGTGAATAAGAGTGACAGAAAAGTGGAGGAATAAGTTCCAATGGAGGTCAGAGGTGGAGAGAAAGTAATGGCATCATTTAAAAAGACCTTTTTTTTTTTTGCAGTGTGCCAAAAAAAGAAGGGCAACACCGAGATTTCATTTGCTCACATCCCCCTCATATGCGCACCCCATGTGTTTGCTTTATCCCTCAGTGGTCTCTTTCTTTGCTTTCTTGCTTGTCTCACTCACCCTTTGTTTCACTGTCACCCTGCTCCCTCCCTCTCTCCTTCCTACCCTCCGTCTTTCCTCTTACTTAGGTGGTTTTTGGTTTCCCATCAATCACCACTCTACATATTGCAGTAACTAGTGCCATGTGCCAGTGAGCATGTGTGTGCACATGTGTGTGTGTGTGTTGGGATCTGACCTAGATACACCTTTCTTTAGGTTTTTTGGATTTATTGTTATAGTTAATGCTGTTTATTGTATTTCCTTCAATAGTGGCCTTTATCTAGCCCTTTGTTTCTGACTTTCCTGTGTTTGATAAGTTTATTTAGTTGTATTTTTGTACAAAGAATCTTTTTCAGGCTTCAAGGCATCAGGAGTGGAGCAGATCAAAATAACAAAGTTACTGTATTACGCTATTAATACAACTCCATTTCAAATTAAAAGCCTTCTAGCGTTTTAGTAGACAGAAATCCTTTAGTTCCTAACAGAGACTTTATTGTGAAAGACTCACAAGCAGAGTGTATATTTAATTTAATCACTTCTCTTTTGCCCCGACTTGTTTTTGTTCATATCGATATCAACTTTTAATTGGCTGCGCGTTTTTATCTGAGGAATATGGTTTTATTGACTTTTATTCAATACGAGAGACATATTGATGAGTCTCAGGAACTACAAACAAACCTATTCATCAGCATGGATTCAATGAGAAGCCCTCTGGCCACATGTTGTATACTCATGCGTGTTAACAATAGGTGCCATCTCAGCCTGCCACACACTGTGCGCTCTATTGTCTCAGCTCTCTGTGCCTGGCTGCACAATGCACACCAACACACACCATGTGCCAGCGCAGTCATTACCCTCTGCCCTGCAGGTCACGCTTCATCTCCTCTCCTCTTCCCTCTCTCCTCACTGCTGTCCTCTCATCTGCCTTTTTTCACTCCTCTCCTACCATTTCCTATCTTTTCCATTCTTGAGATTCCCCCCCTGAACACAGACAGGATGGATTTCATATGAAGCCTCCCTCCCACATCACACCCTGCCATTTGGGCCACTTGATCCAGTCGTCTCGATCCAAGTGTAATAAGAGGAAATCTGAGGATAATGAGCAGAACTTCTGGTGTTAAGTTCTTCCCTCTAGAGTGTTAATCTTCAACAGCGTGCCATGCACAAAGAATCTCATTATACCTGGAATAATCCCAATGCCAGGAGCTAATGAGTAAAATGGTGACATGCAGGGATCAAGAGGACAAAGCAAATCATAAAACTTACACTTAAACTTGTCTTGGAAACACAGGACGGGTCATTTTTCGGTGTAGTTTTCAAACCTGTCTATGACCCCGTGGCATTCAAGCTACAGGACATCATCTGTCATTCTGGAGCTAACGGTCTAAAACCAAACTAATGCCCAAATCCTGCATCAGCTGAGCAAAACTATGCCAATATCCATGGCAATAATAAAGCTCTATTCATTGATTGCACTTTTGATTGAAATGCTTAACGAGCAACAATGGTCTCCTTTGTCGTACCAAACGGTAAACATGGATCCAATAAAATCACGAGAAGAAAATAGGGTTTCAGAGTTTTCAGTGGAAGCACTGACCACATCTGAAGGCTTTTTTAAAAATGAGTGCATGAGCGTCTTTATTACATTAGCATTTCAGAAGGATTATCTGGGCTAATTTGAAAGAGAAAAAAGTCTGAAGTTCAGGGGATTTAATGCAATCAACAGTTTCAAGTGGAAATTTATTTATCGTAAACAAGAACTTGGGACGTTTACTTCAAACTTACCATTTAGGGAAATATCTTCATAAATTTCACTATTTTAAACGCCTGTGTGCACCTAGTAAAACTGTTTTGTGGGCATTTTCTTCTTTGATTGATTAGGCAGTAAAATGGCCTTTGAACTACAGCACTGATTAATTTGAAACCCGAGACATTCAAATGTAACGGTTGTCATATATCAACATTCCTGTCTACCTTGAAGGGCCCAAAGGCTCTTTGAACTTTTAGGGGATTTGACCCTTTTTTTCGCAGGAGGCCACATTGTGCTCCTGCTGCTGCATATCAAGCATAAGGCAGTTTCTGTGTGCAACAGTATACATGAACTTCAGACTTTTTAAGGTCACGCATGTTGTTTCTATGTGTGCGTTACATTAGTCTGTGTGCAAAAGGTTGCAGTCTGAATATAGCACACATCCACCTGCCTCTCTGTTAACACGTCATAAACAAGCAGATCACACAGATATGTTGATGGATCCATTCCCAAAGTAGTGTCTAGTGCTTGGACCTTTAAACGTTTTTCACTACCATGTCAACTCAATGAGTTACACGTCCTGGAAAAAAAAGAAAAAAGAAACATCAGGTCTGTACGAGTTTAAAGTGAGAAGAAACATCCCTTAGACTGGTCGCAGGATCACGGATAAAATCCCTACCAAAGCCTAGTAAAATACCAACAGATGCTACCGGCAGGACTTCATTACCAAGAAATCTTATATCCATGACTGTGTGTTGTTATGAGGTGTGTGTTTTCATGCTTGAATACCACAGGGTGCAAATGACGTCTTATACCAAGGTCCTCATACTGTTACAGTAACTGATGATCCAACGCGGGGTTACGGCCGGCATTGGGTAAAAGGACGAGGGCTGTCCCAGATAAATCTATTACATAACCTGGGAGGACTATCCCTTTACACTCCATTAAATCTAGGCCTCCGCTATTAACGCCCAAGCTGAACTTCAAGCACTTCTCAGGTTTCGCTTTAAAGAGCATCAACAGCCAGTGGCACCCAATCATGTAGCAGGACTTTGTGTGGCTACGGTTAACAATAAAGATGCTCTAATTAAGCGTTAAGCTAGTTTCACCTAAAAGACATAAAGCGTGAGGAAGAACATCAGATAGCAAGGGAAAAATTTCTTAAATATTACGAAACAGAGCGTGATGATATATTTTGTTAGAGTGAATATGGACTGGATTAAATGATAGGATCTTGTCTCAAAGTAATCCCCCAAACGTGTGTTATGATAAATAAATATTTTAACAAGATGATGCTGCTACTTCACCACAAGAGGGCAACAGTGTACAGTTGATAGCATCAGTACAATTGGATTATGGCTTGGCAAAAGTTTGCTCTCTCTAAAGAGGCTTTTCCACTGCATAGAACCAGTGCACCTCCACTCAACTCTACTCGGTTTGGTTTTGCATTAGCAAAAAGTACCTGAAACTTGTTACCATTTTTTGAGTAACTGCTCTCCTGCAGTTCCGAAAAAAGTGACCAACAAGGTGCTAGCAGTTACTAAAATGTGATTGGTCGGAATTGTCATTGTGTCAATACCGTGCAGCACGCAAACAGTTCCACCCATAAGCCGACACAGCTATAGTCAGAATAACAAGTTTCTACGATATGGAGAAATCACTAAATAGATTGGTTTAATGTACAATAACAGTGCAACGTTAAAATTATATTTAAAAAATATCAACTGAAAAAAAAAAAAAAAAAGAGCTCTGATTACCCGGTCGGTGAAACAGTTCACGGACGTTGTAGCAAGAGCTCATATCTCAAAACGTTGGAGTAAGTTTTCAACCAGGCTAAACTTGATGAATTAAAAACATATTTGAAGTTAAACCAACTAATTTCTTGCATGAAACAATCTTCAAACTGCTTTCTGTGACACCACTACAGTTATTCTGAAGATTACTTCATCAGCTTTCTCCTCCTTCGGCTGAAGACCAGCTACACGGAGGAGGGACTATCCTCTGTAAAGGAAACACAACCAAGGCGAGGCAAGTAGAGCCGAGGTGCACTGGTTTTATTTAGTGGAAAACCATCATAAGAGTTAATGCTAATTATCATTGATTTCAAAAGTCAAGAAGTACGGCAAATGGGATGAGAGGATGACAGAGGTCCAATGAGATTTGGAGAAGACAAGTCTCACAATTCAACCTTTTTGAATTGGACTAATTTGTCCTGAGAAACTTGGGTACACTTGTTATTCATAGAGAAACTAGTTTGTTAATTGGCACATTCGAACCCGGCTACAATGCTATGAGCATGTTTGGACAAAAGTCACTGATTAAAACCTAGTGGATGGTGACTTGTTTTGTCTGTGTTGGTATCTTATCTGTCCACTGGTAACACAATTACATACTTGCTGTTGATGCTTCTCTACTAAACACACACTAGTTGGGAGTTTTTACATATAACCCTGGATTTTAGGCCACAGACAGAGACGTGTGTTGAATATTTAAAACACTCAATATTTATGCTCTGTCAGTCTAACAACCACTTTTAGCGAGAGTAACCAACTGTGTGTTTACATGAAGGCAGTGTTGCTCCGGCACAAACACACAACGACTCGGAGGATACTACACACCACGTCAGTGGTGTGTTTGTGCTGTTCCCAACTCCTCCACGAGCCCGCAAGGTTGTCAACAGATTAACAGAAACACTGTGGGGATGTACACACACACACACACACACACACACAAATGCACTAATACACAAACTGTTTAAACCGCATGCATGTGGGGCATGAATACATAAACACACACCACTCCACAGCTCCCATCTATACAATAAACATAAAAGGGGGATTAGCTGGTGTCAGAGCAGACTGAGTGGGGAGAGAGATGAGTGGAAATGAGACAAGAGGAAATGTTTGAGGGAAAGCAGGCGAATGTGAAAGAGAGATGTCTTCAAAACGTCAAAGTGGAGTGTCACCCATCCTTTTCCTCTACATTACTCTGTGTTTCCCCTCTCAGTGGCCTATATTTCCCTCTGCAGCTGGTTAGTTGAACCGAGGGAGAGGAACTGATTGAGGCTCCGGCTCTGACAGAGTAACCAGAGAAGTTAAACAGATACAGGCTACCGATAGAGCCGCCCAACACACACTGAAGTCATCTGCCACTGACAACTGGACCGGCTCCAGTACGACCAGCAGCCAAACATGTGTGTGTGTGTGTGTGTGTGTATTTCTCTGTGTTGTGATGAGTGACTGTGCTTTTGTTACATGCAGGTTTTAGGGTTAATTTGTTCCAGATGAGAGTGAGTTAGTGCCAAAACGCACACTGTTACTAGACATTAGCCTAGTTTTTCTTGGACTTTTTCCTCTGTCTCACTCTTTCAGATGCAAACATGATGATTGTGAAGCAGAAATATTTCAAAATGGACTTGATTGAGTATTTTTTTTTCCTCTTTCCGTTGATTTTGTTGTGTTTACATCCATTCTGCGCGCACGTGACCGACAAAACAAAAAGCGTGGCGTGAGAGCTCAAGTGAGGACGGAAGTGAGGTTGCGGGAAGAGGAAATGGGACTTGTCCTCTGAAGTCTTTCCTCTTGGGACGACACACAATGCAGAAATATTCCATATACAGTGACAGTTCCCTCTCACCGTTAACACGCATACAAAGCAAGAAATATCCCGCATATCTGAATAATGATAAGGAAACTAGAGCAGACTGTGCACCCCAGAAAAAGCCTGGTTTCAATAACAGTAACAGTTTCCTTGACAGCTAAAGTCTCGCCAACTGTGCAAACTACAGCCGAGTGGAGGGGAGCAAATCGACAAGAGATGCACAAATGGAGGGTGGATTATATGACACAATGATGCAATAACTGTGAGAACATCACACACACACACACACACACACACAGTCATGGTGTAGGGTTACTGCAGAGGTGCCTGTCTGTCTCAGTAAAGCCTGACTGAGAGACAGAGATGTCAATGTCACAGGGTCTAAGTCAGTCTAACGCTTACATCAACTAGAAACACACACAGTGCCTTTGTAAAGCAAAGTGAGGGGTGAGCTGCAGAGGCTGTTGATGGATGAAAACCCAGTTATTCTAGTTTAGATTTACTGAATTAAAGAGTAGATGTATAAAAGAAGAAATTAGTGGGGATAAAGAGACGAGAGCAGAACAGACGAAGAGGTGAGGGGAGAAAGATGAGAGGAAAGTAGGAGACAAATGGTAACGGCTGATGAGGAGAAAAGCACAAGTGGCGACAAGGCAAGATGACAAATGGAGGTGATAGAGTAAATGTTGGAAGATGGGATTTGAGGAGTGGTGGGCTGAAAAGGGGGAGGAGGGCGAGAGGAGGTGGGAGGGAAGACAGCGCAGATAATGAGCTGTCAATTGAGACAAAAGCAGAATTGTATAACTTCATAATGAGTCTCATTCTCAGGAAAGATAAGTGTAATAACGGCAACGAGGCCTCGCTAATGAGACTACTACACCCATTCACACACAATGTAACCAACTTTTCCCAAGCTAACTATTATACCAAGATAACCCCGATTAAAACTTGCAACAAAGGCACTTTTATAAAGAAGAAATGTAAAAGGCTTATTCACAAAGCGACAGCCAAAATCGGTTGTTCTTACCTCTGTGCAGTCTAAGCCTGGCGAGCATTGTTTAAAATAATGAGGCACGAAATAACTTCTTATTGAAAGAGGTGCTTTCAACAGGTTCCCAGTCCATCCACTTAATCTATTTCTAAATTATACTCAGTAAAGTTTCATTGAATGTTTCACAAAAAGTTTAAAATTGTAAGTGTTCTTTTACAGTCAGCATGTAACCTGCAGGTATCTCAGACCAGGCATGAAGCATTTCACCTCGACATGCTTTAAATTCACCTGAACAAAAACACTTCTTACCACTTCTGTTACTCCAGGACCAACTAGACTTCAATCTGTGAATGATTTTGGGTCCTGACCCAAAGCCTAGGAAACAAGTGAGCTTGTTATTTCAGCTGCCTCTTCTTCGTTGTAATGGTTGGCAGACATTGTTATGTGCAGAGAAGCTGGATAATTACAATAATGTACAGCTCTGCTGCCTCTGAAAGGAAACACTGCCATTAATCACAAAGTGCATCTGGCTATGATTAGCTGTACAATAGCCAAGCTCTTATCACCACCAAAGGCAAGAGGTGCTGTACCTGTAACAACTTTAACTCTGCCCACAACCTAGTTTATACCTGCATAATGTGCAGCATTGAAGATGCCAAGCTTTCTTTTTTAGGAACAATGGCCACTGACAGTATGATTTAAGTATGGGTTAACACAATCGCTGCTTAAAATAACCATACAAAAGATGACATGAGGGTGAAGAAACAAAAACTGCTCTTTGTCTATTCTTTGCATGTGTCAGATTCAGCAGCAACCTGCCTGAAGGTACAAGGAGTGAACTATAGATCCTGCTGGTATGAACTTCTATGCATGAGTGTAACAGTTCAACTACACAACAGGTGTAATATGTAAGAATGTGTTTTTATTCAAGTACACAATTTCACTATCAGCTTAAAACAAAAGCACATAACTAATTAAGTATGACAATGTGGTGAAAACTAAGAGATTAAGACAATATATATGGCAAAAATTTGATTAGCTGACGAGTCAAACACACAAAATATTCAAAATGATCAAGATACAATACACACACAAATCCTAAACTCCAGCATGGATGGCAAAAGAAAAAAAAAAAAACTGGAAAGCCTGCCCAGTTTGTGCGAGGGGGCAATGTCAACAGAAAAGCCTCTACTAGACTTTCTGGCTGAGATAAACACACACACTCACACACACACTCACACACAAAAGCATGAGTACACATACACAAGCACGCGTTACATCAGCTGCTGGAGGTTTAACACAGGTCAGAAAAACAGGGCTGAAGTCAGAGAGGAGAGGAAGAAAAATAAGTAGGTAAGAAAGTTCCAGATTCAGGCAAAAACAGAGCGGGTGGTAAACATGCACTGTACAGTATGAGGACATGAGGTCCAAGCTCTGGCACACACACACACACACACACATACACCCACAGAGCTGAAAGATGTTTGCATTGATGAATACATTTGGTTTTTGATAAGATGGCCTGACCGTAACTGGCTGTCTGTTCAAACAGCACCGAGGAGCACAGAGCACTTCATGTTTTGACTGGCGGCGGATCACAGTCACTCAGGTGCAAAACTCAGGAGAGAGGAGAGGTGTGTGTGTGTTTGATATGATCCATCAGAACCATCACTTCAAAAGACCTCCCACACCTGCCCATACTGAGCGGAGCGCCAACGTATACAGCAGCATCAGTGTGTGTGTGTGTGTGTTGTGGTTTGAAGCTCGGGGTAAATCATTAATAAAACACACACACATTACGTCAGATGTGTTCTGACACAGTTACCGTATGAAAGACTTTACTGGGAGTTATGAAAATATTGTGTCAGGGCAGGTCTGTTTAACTTTGACTGCAGCATCGGGACAGGGAATTAAACTTGCAGCTAAGGCCTACTTTGCTGTCTGAAAACATTACCCGCTGAGCAGGGGATGCAAAAACCTGACCCAGTAGCACGTCCTGTAGCCACATCCAATGACAAATGGTACACGTTTGGAACATTTCAAGCCTCACTTTGTGTTATTTTTACTTCCAGAAGTTTATTTTTGTGACTGTGGAGGGAATCAAACTCGAGTGCCAAGCTCGACTTCCTGATCTATAAAAGTGTCAGTCACATGTTTTTATGTGCTGATATTGGGACTTGTTGATTGCACATTGGATGGATGGACAATGCAGAGGTGTGTTACTTCACTTCATAAATCTTTTACAATGCAGCAATAAAACATTCTGCTACTGTGCGCTCACATACTTCACTGACAGATGCTACTGCACTTCTGGTTACTACATTGTTATTATCTAGATTTGTATCAATAAACAATGATGTCATAGAAATACACTGCAGAATGCCAAAACTTCAGGTGTGATCTCACACGTGTCTGGCTGTAAAATAGTGGCGTCACTATGGCAACAGCAGGTAAAAACACAGATAATAGAAACAAAAACCTTTCAAATGAATCCAAGGGTATCAATAGCTACAATACACAAACAGGCTCGAGTTTGTTGTTTGCTCAGAAGATGAGGAGATAAAAAAAGATAAGAAACCAGAAATACGAGGAGTAGGAGAGAAAGGAAAGTGAAGAAGAAGAAGAAAGGCGGTATCAACTATTTCATAACCGAGAATCTAAACAGTGCTGGATTAACACTGTGATGGAAGCTAGCGTGGATTATTTTCAGAGGAAACAGCTAAATTCACCAATGCTTTTACGTTCTGTTACTCAAAACCCACAGCATTTGCCTCATCAGTTCACCTCAGGGTCAGACAGTGATAAAGAAGACTGATGAGGGATTGGCATGCACGCACACCAGAAATCACTACAAGATTGCACACACACACACACACACACACACACACACGCACACACATATCCTGGATAGTCAGCACACAACATCAGATATAAATCATGTGATGTGCGAGTTCCCATTCTCCTTTTTTTTCTGCTTCTTCTTTCTGTCTCTATTAATTTATCATCAGTCTAAACCCCACGTCCCACAACCCCCCAATGGACTCCTTAAATGACCCAAACGCTGACCCTAAATCCGACCTTTGACCCCCTCTACTCAATGGGACCCTCAATCCCTCTTAGTGAGTAAGTGCATGTGTGCGTGTTTCCATCATGTCAGCATGTGAATGCTCATGTTGATGGCTGTGTGAATGTGAGTTATTATGCTCTGTGTTTGTACAAGTATTTAACAAGTATATTTACACACATGTATTTATGTCTTTATGATTTAGCAGTTACTCTGGAAGCTGTTTTTGTCCATATTTGCTATAATTAGCAGCATACAAGGGATGTTCTGGTCAAAACAGATGAGAATAGTTGGAGAATTTAATCACACAAATACTGAATAAAATCATATATTGTTAAGTTTCACTAATGCATGAATGTTTAATGGAAATTTGGAATAAAAATGTTGTGCTATTTGTTGACTCTAGCTAAAGATTGGCAACTATAAAAGCTTGAGAATTGACCACTTTTGCCATAATCACTCTCTTTTCATGCAATTTCAACAATAAATACATATTTTTCTTCTTTTTTTTTAAACTTGGATCTTTCACAGAACATTTTTTAAGACTTTGGACCAATATTAATATCTGAAAGTTAAACATTTTGGCCGACTTCCCAGCCATGTGGTAATCATATTCGTCTGGTTTAGCACTGAACCTTCCTGTTGCTACAGCTGATACCAACAGACCTGACACTAACTCTGCAACAGAGACCTTCTTCTTCTTCTTCTTCATCTGAACCGGTTTTGTGGTACATACTGTTCTGCTGTCTGTGCTTTCTGTCAATGAGGTGGGAGAAATAAACTTTACTCAGCTGTAAACAGAGCTGGCAGAGTACTATTCCTGTCTGAAATCTGCAGAAAATCACACGCTTTTACATTTGACATAATAATAAATCTGGCTTTCCCTGCACAACCGGTAATTTCCATGTTTGACCACTTGTTCAAGAGCAGTTGGAGGTTATGTGGGAGTAAGGCTGGTTGATGAATGGAGGATATAAGCGCTCGGGGAGAACATGCACGCTCAGAGAATTTACTGGGGTGAAAGTAAAATGAATATGATCCGGATGCCTTCATGTGAGGAGTGTAGCGAGGACACCAGTGAAGGTAAATGAAAAGGCCGAGCTGAAAATATGAATCATGCGCTGCTGCTGTTGCTGCTGCTGCTGCTGCTGCTGCTAACACCTCCAGCCCACAAGACTGCTATTTATAGACAGACAGAAAGACAGAGATGAGGGGGGGCTAAAGAAGCAACAAGGAAGACAAGTTCAGAGACAAACAGCATAACACTGAGGGCAGACAGCTGGAAGAAGAGGGAGAGATTGAGAGAGAAAAAACAGACAAAAAAGGAAAGGTAACAAAAAATAGGATAATGAGAGAAATGGAGAGTTGTGCAGTGAGTAAGGCAGACGGAGGGGGAGAGAGCTGGACAGAGACAGCAGAGAGATGGACGAATGATTGTGCACCAGACTGAGAAAATACCAGGGTCAAACTGTGGTCGTCTGGAGGATGGAGTGAACGACAAAAGTAAAAGAGAGAAAAATACATGGAGGGAACAAAGAAGTACAATGATGATGGAAAATGTCTTTAACAGGTAATTCCTTGGTCAGACAGGTGGATGTACACGACTCCGAAGATGAGAGGACAGTCAGGCAAGATGTAATCGTAGACATGAAAAGTGCTTTTAATCTTATTATATTGTCAAATCTTTAGCATAAATCTTAGCTTTTAAATTTATAATCCGGAGATAACATGAAAACTGACTGAGTTTAGCTTGGCTGGGCCGCACAAAGTCATTCAGCTGTTCAGGTTACACATATCCAAGCCACTGGATAATTTATCCATGTGTTCGCTCCTTACATGTACAAACAGCCTCCCCCAGAAAACCAGCGTGAGTGCAAACTATTTCAACTATCACTCATTTTGTTTTGATGGGAGAAATACATTCTGTCAGGACCTGTTTTTGTTGACAGAAAAAAAAAATCCATAAATAACAGGAGACGTGTTCATGATCAAGATGAAACCGAAAGAAGCAATAAAAGTGTCATAAAACAAGAGGTGAAAGTGGTGAAACTTAAAAATAAATCTACAGGAGGCAGACACCGTAAGAAATGGAAAAAAGTCTAATTTCCCAGTAGTCAGGGCACCAACTGCAAAATATCACTTTTCACAATGTGTAGCTTTAATTTTACATAAAAATCTACTGTAACTTTTGGCTTCTTAATGTTAATAAAGTTGAAAAAACTCAATAGTTAAACAAGATATCTGTCTATTAACAAACAAATCAATGTACACCTTCAGAATTAATGTTTTAATTTCAACAGATACAGTGTTGTACATTTGCAAAACTTCAAAGCAGAAATGGGTTCGGCCGATAAAAACCTCAAATCATCCCAGACGTGTTGGGACAGGATGGGTGACAACAGAATTTACTGTCATTTGTTTTGGGTGATGCCATTCCCAGGGTGAAATCCCGCTCTCTAACTAGCACGCACACATTTGGCTGTTGCTCAATATTTAACCAAACCTTGCACATGAATTTCTAGGTAATTTAAGGTGGGTGAGTGTACACACACTAACACACATCCACTACAGATGCTGGAGAGATATCATCAGGTGCTAACCACAGGAGATGTACACGTCTAACCTCCATTTTCCCCCTGCTGCCCCTTTTTTTCGCCTCTTTCCAAACCCAACTTTGCCCACGTCCAAGCTACTGAGCTGAAACAGAGCTAATGTTTGGGCTAATTAAGGACATTCCCCAACACTGCAGTCAGAGCAGATCTGCTGTTTCAACAAAAAGGAAGTCTTCCCAAGAGTTTAGAGGTAAATCCTCCTTAAAATGTGTTGGAAGATACTCACAAAAAAAAACAAAAACGCCTGCAGTTCTTTTCCTTTTCAGCACACATCCCGACCCCGAAACAAAGCCACACTCTGTCGCCATTATAATCACACCGAGTGGTGAAATTAAACAACAAATAATCTTTTCATGCTGTGGACGAATTTGAAAAAGTCAAAATATTAACAAGCAAAATGGAAAAGAGGTCAGCTATTTGGACAAAACAGTCTCCCAACACTTTAAGGCTGAGAGCCGATCACACATGTTCCTTCTGGCTATATGCTGTCAACACGGAGGATGATACTGTGCTAACAAATGTCATACACTGTGCAATGGTTACCTGCATGTAACAGGAAGAGCGGCATGTATGTACAGTATTTATTCCAATTATTAAAAATTAATCAAATGAATCTATCAGAGGAAAACTGAGCAAAAGTATGTCAAACTATGTAGGTGCGGATGTGCTGTAGACTGTGTGTGTGTGTGTGTGTGTGTGTGTGTGTGTGAGAGGTAAAGAATGCTACAGATAGTCAATAACACGTTGCTCATCTTTAACATCCAGGAAGTTGAAAAGCAGAGGCTGTGTCTAAAGATACATCAACACCCTAACCTGTTCTTCTGCAAACAAAGCCACGTGGCTAAGCATGTATGCATGGCCACACATACATCAAACACACACACACACACACAGAGCCTCGGTGTGGTTGTGTCAACATGAAGTACAAGTATAATAAACGAGGATCTGTTTATGGTTTATAGTGGAGTAATCCTTGTATGTTGCTATACATTTTTTGCCACATTCCTGGAACTAAACTGCGTATTTCTAACAAACAAATCTGACCCATCATGTCAGTTTATTCCTCTCCGAGCAGAAACTCCAGCACAACCGTGGATGGTTGTGAAAGCTGCTCTGCACTCTTGTGCAAAAGCCCCAGGGCAAAGGGAGCATCTGGATATTGAATTTACAATGGAGCAGACAATGCCTAAAGTACACAGGTTGAATGGGACTGCCGTCAGACCACAGGGGATCTACAGTCCATTACCTTCTAAAGCTGCCCATTAACTTTCTGTCTCACTCTCACCCTCCCTGTCTGTGTCACCCTCACTCATCTCACTTACTCTATCTGCAGCCGCCTCTCTCTCTCTCTCTCTGACTTTGTATTTCTATTTTTTATCTCCCTCTCTCTGTCCGTCTCTATTTATCTCTGCAAATATCACACTCTCATTCCGGCTTGTTTGTCATCAGCCTGTACTGTCTCTTTCAATTGTCTGCCTCTGTCTCTCTGCCCTCGTCTCTGCCTTCAGCTTTCTCCTTTGTAGTTTGTTTCTCATGACTTATCTCTCGAGCTATTTTAACATCTGCTTCTCCCTGTGCTGTGTTCATTGAGATGTTGCTACATTTTGTGCCTGACATTTCTTCTGTGTCTATATTTGTCCCTCTGCCTTTGATACTTTGCATCCAAAAATAACCCGAAGAAGATGAGCTGATAACAAAGAAAATACCTTTAGCTGCAGTACAGTAGTCGTACTCGCATGTTTTAGCCAACCTGCAACACGGCGTTTATGACATGTAAGTACATTAGCTACATTAGGCTGCACGCATGCAACCACACATGCAACCACACATGCGCACTCAGCACGACAGGAAGAGCTGTTTTAAATCAAATATTGATGCAGTGAGAATGGACAGAGGCTTTCAGATGAGCCCAGGGAGACACACACACACACACACACACACACACACACACGTACGTCACACTGAGGCCCCCCAGTCTTCTCACAATAGGGCCCCCATTCCCTTCTCTATACATAAC
>OOFC01029088.1:0-11296 GCA_900323345.1 Pseudochromis fuscus | reverse complement strand
GGGTTTTACCCAATTGCTGCGAGGAGGGGATGAACAGATAGTGTGCTGCGCAATGCTATAGGCTGTACGTACACGTCACTCAAAATTATGTACAGTTAGCAGTCCAATCAGAGAGAGTTTTTAGCCTGGTGCGCATCAGATGGAGTGTTTGAAAAGAATGAGGAGTGAAAGTAAAGTTTTCGAGCGGATTTGAACGGCGAAAATGACGAAAATGGATTATATTTTTGCCTGGATTTTTTTTCTCCACAACACTTCCTGTTTACTTTTCCGAAACTGGAGGGACGTATGTAAATCGTAGAAAGGTAAGAGTGGTCTTGTTTTAAAGAGGAGGCTTTCCTCCTGCGGTTTGATGTATAATATGTGGTGTATAGTTAAATGACGGCTTTTCCAGCTCCTTTGATTATCGCGATCGCTTTTGCTCCCAGCGGGGGTCAATTTCGTATAAAATGTTTAAAGCTGTTAAAATCAGTTAAAACATTTGTTTGAATGTTGAACCACAACTGTTTAGTCACAGTCCAGCCTCCTGTAGCAGAATCAGTAAAAGAATTGTTGTTTCATCTGGTGGTTGTGAAGTTATAGGCTTGAGATCAGAGGGATGCTCTGAAATTTTGCGCTGGGGTGGAAGTGGATAATTAATCTTGCGTTAAAATTTATAGCGTGTTATTTTACGCTCTAATTAATTGATCTAATTAACGCGTTAAAATGACAGCCCTAGTTCATTTACTATCACTGTCAAAGTATCGTGGATTATTTGAATAACCTGTAACATGGACTAATATTCACTTCAATCAGAGGAAAAAACATGGCCGCCTCCTGGTTTGCTTTGTTGTTCAGTCAACTGAAGAAAATATTAACTAAAGTCAACTTTGGGGAGAGCTTGAGAGATCAGTGACAATACTGATACATTTTCAAATTTAATACAGAGCAGCTGTATTTGGGTAAGATGAAGAGGTCAGGGTTGAAAAACGATTCCCGAGTTTTCTAGTAGAAACTTCTGGTATAGTTTTTCTCCTTAAGTTTTCCTAATCAGAGATGGAAATACCAGGTCTCCAGCTGCCACTGAATGCAGCATCACCATGAAAACTGCTGTAATTCCTCTGACTTTCAAGCAGTCAGCCGGATGAGATCAAGTTGCAAATCTCAATGTTCAAGCTAAATGGTGCACAGCTGGAGCACAGCTGAATGATAACAATATTATAAGACCCCTTTGTAATTTAGACAAACTCAAGTTTGCACAGTACATTCATGTTACCATCCTCTAATGCACTTTTCAGCTTCAAACCCAAATGCATAATTATTGTAAGTCCTCTCACTTGCAGCAATATATGTGATTAGCACTTTTTCTATTTTGGTCTCAGTCTAGACTTTGTGCCCCGAGGCGTGAGCTCTAAAACCCGAGTGAGAAGTTCAAATAAAGAATTCTTGTCCTCTCTCTTCATGTTTTCCCTCTCCCACCCTGCACCCTCCCCTCCCCCTGTCCGGGCTGAGTGAAGGCTGTGGGGGCGGGTTGAGTTCAGCTCCCAGACTGTGTGGCATTCTTGCAATGTGTGCTGGCTTGTTGCTGCCCCCATTCCCAATCCCACCCCTCCTCTTCCAGGCAAGACACCGCCCCCCCTCCTTCTCCACCGCACACCCACAGAGGCTGGAGTGTGTTTGGACTCTCTCGTCTCACATGGAAACAAATACAGAACATCTTATCATGAACGGATAAGGACGACAAGAATTTGCTAGAAGCTCCTTTTTTCAAAAACAGGATTTAAATAACACAGGTGGTTTTTAAACTAACAGACAAACGATTTCCTTTTATAAAAACACAAACATCTACAATCACTCGCCTCTTTCAATTCCTCCAAAATGCTAACAGAGGCAATAAAAAGTGAACCAGAGTTCATTATTCTTATCTAGCGAGCAGAGAGTCATGGGTCAGGCGCTTTTATTCGCGAGCACATCGAAGGCGGGGCGGGGTTAAAGGTCAGGGTGAGTGTTTAGCTTGGTTCAACAGCACTACTGAGTGTCAGTGTTTGGGATTATTTATCCACCGTTACAATGTTTAAATGATCTGTGTGTGCAGTTAAGGCCTGCATTACTTACATATAAATTAATGTGTGTTTCAAAGCAACACTTAAAAGTGTCTTTGGGGTGAGGTTACAATGAGTTTTATACTTGGCAACATCTACAGTGTAATAATGAGTAACCTAAAGAGGAACGGGTGAATCAGCATGAGTACTAATGCAACTTCCTCAGCCCAAAATGCAAGATAATGTGGGTAGCAGGAAGTTCGAGGCGAAAAAAAAAATTATCATGAAAACGAGACTGACATGCAGATTTTTTTGATTAAAGAAGCAATGTCTTACTTTCTGCTTCCTGCTTATTGCCTGGATCTTTATTTAAAGGTTTGTCCTTTAAGCACATTAAGGATGATACCTGTAACATTTCTGAACTATTTCAACATCAAATTGATATCAGTGTTTATACCTTGTGTGGCCTTTTTTTTTCACAGGTTTCTTTGAGTTTGGTTCACCTTCTGTCATCCTCCTCCTCCCTTTGCATCTGGACCACATGCTTCATGGGAATATGACAAAAGAAAACATTGATTAAACAGAAACAGGTGAGACAGAAAGAGACAGACAGGAAGAGATGTATTGTATTTTCTCAAATCACAAACGGTAGTTGAACAAAACCTATGGAGGATATGAACAAATAAAGGCTGGACTCAAAACATAGGCAGAGGAAAAACAAGTTAAACAAAGTGTGCCTGCAAATATTTCACCATATTTCTCCTAATTGCCCCTTGGGTATAAATAAAGTTGTGTTTCTGTCCACTGAAGCATGCATATATGTATTAGGCTTTTATTTTGAAATGATTTGCTCTGCTCCTGTTCCCATTTGAAGTTAAAACGAGGCTTCAAACTAAAATATTACTAATTATATTTATCAGACAGGGTAAATTAGAAATAAAATCCTGCCTCTAATACAAGCCGGCCTCAAACACAGGCCTGTTACTGGTTGCGGTTTACCATTTGAGCATTTATTCACATGCATATTAACAATTTATAAACTATAAACAATAACATGCTACTGAAAATTGAACATTCTCAAAGGGAAAGCCTCAGAGTCTTCATAGATACTGGATTTAAGAAAAACAAAACCCTGCCGCATCTTCTCCCAGTCATTGCAGATTACCTCCAGCCCAGCCTGGCGTCCACCTGCTGAGCTGAGAAATGAAAACCAAAACAAGTCGTCTGTGATGTCTTAGATCGGGACTTGGAAACCAAATCAGTTCTGAGCTTCAGAGACGGTCTGTGTCTCACTGTCCTGAGCATGAACACAAACAATACCAGTGCCCCTGACTTCCTGCTCACTGTCTACATCGATAAACCATCTTTACTGTCCTCCATTGTCATTTATCAGGTCACTTCCTGTCATTACACCTTCAAATATTTACTCTGAGGTCCGGGTGGGATGGATTACCCCTCATTCCTGACTGGCAGGGGCGTGTCCAGTGGGTCTGTTACTGTCTGTTGCTGTTGGAATGAGTCTCGCTCCTAATTAATGGTTTGGTGGGAGTGACTCAGGAGTTTATTGTTGGGTTAAGGTTTGGGAGGAAGATTAGAGGAGTCTTAAAATTCCCAGACCTTGTGGGAATATATAATGAGAAGGCCTGGTGGAGAATGAAGCTGTTCTTTGTGCTGCTAGTGTCGCATGTGTGTTGACCTCTCTGGGATTAAACAGGACTCTGGTTGCAGAATTAAACAAGGGCCAGGCCAGTGTTCCAGTGAAACAGTTTCACTCACTTTGATGATTTGAAATTTGAACTGTAGGAATCAACAACAGCCAGTGTTTGCAGGTCACAATAGACGATGAGAAACTAAACTGGTCAGTGGCATCAAACTGTAATTTTCACTGTGTATATATCATCAAAATATCCTCTACACTTAAAAGACAATAAGAACGATAGCTTCATATACCGTATTTTCCGGACTATTGAGCGCACCTGTCTATAAGCCGCTATTGAATTTATTCCAACAGTTTCATGTGGTCCACTCTGACCGGGTCTGATGTGACGACGCTAAACGTATCAGCGGCACGGAGCTTGCTAGCTTGTAAAAAGCCAACGAGCTTCGTGCCGCTGATACATGAGAAACACCGGTGTTTAATTTCAAAGCGTCGGAAAAAAGTAGCAGCTTATTATCCGGAAAATACGGTATTTACCTCCATCAATAATGTTATGTTTTGCTTGCATTTGTTTATTAGCAACAGAGCTCGACGATTGATATTTTGGGAGAAATAAGGTCTTAACCAAGGAGCAAAGGTTTCAGTTTTGGGAAACATCAGAGGATGGCATCCTGTCTGAAAAAAGTCCCAGAAAGGTTCAATCACTTATGATTAGGGTTGGGTACCGAAATTCGGTTCCAAGTAGGAAATGAATAAAATTTAGTGAGTACCGGGGACCCATAGAAGAATTGTAATTTTGGTTCCGCTTATCGGCTCCTAGATGCGCTCATTTTACACAATGGCTCCAAACGGACTTTATATATCTGCCAGGACCTGTCTGTTAGGTCTCTAACACATCACGTGATGCTGCATGGCAACAGGAAATGGACTGGGGAAAGTGAATGAATGAATGAATGAATGAATGAATGAATGGTTTATTTCAAACAAAAAAAATTAAAATAAATAAGTAAAATATAACACTTATAATAATAAGATATAATAATAAAAAAAGTGGTCGAAAGTGTGGCTTCATTTTAGTAGAGAGAGCAGCGAATGTGGAAAAAACAACACGTGTGGAAAATTAATATGTTAAATATACATTTGGTTTCCTGTTTTTTGTTTTTGGAATCGAAATAAGGAATCGTTAGGAACTGGAATCGATAAGCAGAATTGGATTCATAAAAATCCTAACGATACCCATCCCTACTTATGATGGGTGAATGTTTTACCAGGACACAACGCACAGCCACTCAAGAAAGGCTAGGCTAACGCTAAACATGATGCTACATTTTCTCATCAATTTTCTGCTTTTTTTTCTTGCTGAATGAGAAACAACTCACCTCACGCCATCACGACTCATCATGACTGACAGGGATGAACGTGATTGGACAAATGATCTTTTCCTCCTCCCATACCAGCCACTCAGCGTTACCATACCGACCCGCCCCAAGCTACTCTGGTCACAATAACGGAGCATGTGGCAACCCCGGACAGCTGCTTTTTTTTTTTTTCTTCCTTCATGGGCCCCTGACAGCGTCTGGGCCCCGGTGCTTACTCATTGGTTTGTGGACTTGTATTTTTTAGTCATGAGGTTTAAAGTCACCATGTTGTTTTTTTGGAACCACAAGTGACCATATTTGGATACGAAGGCAGGAGTAAGGAGGCGGGTCTTATTCTTGAACCCGGGGACACTATCCATTGTGTATGAGACTCCAGTTCATGTGTAGTGTCACTGAAATATTGCATATGGTTGCACTTCCACATTGGCCTCATTTCTGAGACCTGGATGCTTCGTCCATTTCTATTTACGGTCTATGTTTCTAATATAGTTTGTTGTGACTTGTGTATAATATTGTTTCATCCTACAAGACTCAGATTTGGCCTTTTAGATGTTACATTTAATTAAAGCTGTTTTTAAATTATTGTGTCACTATATTTTAGTTACATATTTCTAGGATCTTAAATACACTTCAATAGGACTTTCCAACAAAGGCTACATCTGTTTTTTGGCTCTAATACTCCATGTGATTCCTGAGTTAAAGTGAGATACACCACCTGCAACAAAGTCTTCACAGTTTTCAGTAGCTGTATTTTCTTGATGAAAGGAGCCTTGTGTACCTGGATGGCCATGTTTAGCTCAGGCAGACAGATCTCCCCCGCCTGCAGACCCTCCAGTCCCTTCAGGAAGAGCTGAGGTTGAACCCTGAGGTCCTGCTGCTCTGCGAAACCCATCAGCTCCTCCAGCCCCCGGCTCCCTGCACGCCTCCTCAGGCCGGCCGCTCAGCAGAGACCACAGCTTGGTAAAAACGACAACACGGCTGTCACATCCACTGCTGACATCACACAACAACAAATATGATGTTGATTCTGTAAACACACATGCAAACCAGATGTGCATGCAGATTCACATATGTGCCCAAACACAAATCTTGTCTCACCCTGCCCCCAGTAACCCTCCCCTCTTCAGCTCCACATTCCTCACCAGATAATGTCTTCACCAGGCTGCATACCACATATTGTTGCTGCACTTGTTTTTATTGCTGCTGTTTGGAGCTTCTGTCTCTTGGGGCTCACAGGTCACATGATGAGGAGGTTGCCGGGACTTCGGTCATGTGACACGAGGCCTGGTATCTCTGGAGATGATTGTTTAACCTCTCACTGAGTGGGAAAAGAAAATGATGGAGTCTAACTGTGCAGCCTCCACATGCTGAGCCCATGTGATGTCAGAGCATCTCCATCAATCAGAAAAATCCTCCCAGTTTTCGGATTGGTGTAAATGACATCACATGGCACATTTTGTATGAAACTGTCCTTAATGGGGGGAAATCAGACTTTCACAGAGATGGTTATCTTAGCTGTATGAGCTCCATATTTATTTATTTCACAAATTCATATAAATAATTAGTACATGTCATAATCAATCTTAAAAACTGTATTTTGACCATAGGTTTTCTCTTCCTTTAAACCTCGGAGTAAAGGACAAAGGAAGTGGGTTAACATCTACAACATAATAAAATACAAGATTGAAAACCCTAAGAATTGAAGATCAAATCAGATGAGATAGAAGTTTATCAGTCCCAAATGGATGACTTGTGCCAGATTGCTTACAATAACATCAAATGAGAATAAACAACAACAGAGTATATGTTGAATATAAAGTATATGAGAAGTAAAAACCCCCAAAACAAAACAGTGTTTAATAGAATAACAAAGCACCACGAGCAGTGATAATGATCAAACATTGATCAATGAGGAGAAAAAATGCTGGTCCCTCAATCCAACTTCAAAACACAAACCTAGCATTGTATTAATCCGTTTAATTTAAAATGATGGATGAACACAGGAAGTATTTGGAGTATTATATATTGGGACTGGATGGTTTCCAAACCTGACTTTGAGCTGCTGAACATCCACACAGCTCCGAGCCCCGTCCCTGACGCTGCTCTCAGCTCCTGCAGCGTGGAGGCCTTGGTGTTTATTATATGGCTGCTGGTTGATGGGGGTTTGTCAGGACAGCTGGATAGAAGAGGCACAGAGATAATGAATGTATGCTGTTGTACTGCGGTACACTGTAGCCTTGAGCTCCCAAACACATACCCAGTCACTGTCACAAAGAAGTTAATTATACATGTATTAAAAGTACTGGGGCAGTGATGCATTTTTGTTGGTTTAGCTTTGTTGAACTCCAGAAAACACAAGATTAAGGTGCTGACATCTACGTTAAATAAAACCTTTCAGACACATTTTAGTAGATATCTGGAAAACTGGAAAATGAAGTCTAGTCTCAAACCCTCTGAAGACCAGAGGTACTTTCTGAGATTGTGACCCACAGCTATTGGGGGAGACTGAATGATATCTTCCCGGTGGCTCCATCTTTACTTTTTAAAAAATGGTAGCCTCAGTCTGGCCTTCAGTGAGCAAGCTGTTATTGTTTCCTTGGATTAAGATTAGGTGACATATGCAGCCACTTCACTGTGTGGAGCTCAATGTTCAGGGTGACTGCCACGCTGCTGTGTTGTACAATTGGGTATTATGTTTCAAAAGGTCAGTGAGTCAGCCACTGTCCATCCAATGCAGAACATGTGAGTGTATTTGAAAGCTGAGGTTATGAGATATGATGTCATGTTAAATGCAGTGTGCAGCAGGACAGAGTAAAAACACTAGAAAAGGTTGATGTCCACACACGTCAGTGTTACTCATCAATTCACAGTAAAATGTGCCAAAGTTTGAGCATGTGCGACTTGACAGATGATGCAAAGATTTGATATAAAAGATGGACGTAGCCACTGGGTCTCCAAACTGAAGAAAACGCAGAAGTGTAATAACACCAGTGGCCACTAGAGGCTGGCTCCTGTTGACATTTTTTAATCATTTAATATTCAGTCAATGCATTTTTTCCACAAGTCTTTCTGATGTCATTGACTAAAGTCAGCTCTTCTTCTCAGTGATCTGTTGGTCCCTCTGAAAATGATTCCATCATTAAACAGATATTAGGCTTCAAACAGAGGAAGGTTTAGGGGCGGGGTTAGTTTGATTGACAGGTCTGGTCTTCAGTGATTTACAGGTGGTTTGGAGGTTCATTCACTGGTGACCTCCAGTCTCATACGCACTGGACAGTGTCCTCGGCTTCAACGGTCAGACCCGCCTCCTCACTCCTGCTGCAATATCCAAATATGGTCACTTCTGGCTCCGAACCGTGACATCCCACTGCCGACTTCCTGGCTTCAGAATCGGAGTCCACAAACCAACTGGTGATGTCACAGTGACTTTGTCCATTTCTTATATACAGCCTATAATACAGCACCATCCAGCAGTCTCCTTTAAATTCTACACTCACCCAAGATAAGATAATCGACAGACTCGGCATTATTTTCTTACCTGTCTGGACTGAAGTGTGGTGGGTAGACCTATTGGCTGGTTTAAGCAGGTTCATCTCATCACCAAGGTCCAAGCTCTCATCTGGATCATCTGGTGACCATCACTCATACACACCTTTGAATTCATTCTATTAATTCCACCAATCATGTTTGTACAGTTTAAAGTGATTGCACTCGTTATTTTTAAAGGACATTTGAATGTTGGGCGAGGTTGTGTTTTCACCTTTGATGTCGGCCCTGGAGCCGGTTTGGTCACCTCTGCTGTGGAGCAGAGTGTGCTTTGGACTCAGGTGCTGACAAACTGGAAAACAGGTCGGTTACAACAAGTAAGACTTGTTAATAGGAGAGACTGTTAAAAGAGGGATTGGTACAACGTTGCAGAAGTTAAAACCTGACTAAACTCTATCATTAGTTGTTTTTGTCTAATCTAAATAAGGTAACAGTAAATTCAGCCAAACCTTAAGATGCTTCCTCATGACGTAGGTTTTCTTTTGATATGTTTTATGTGAATTTGTCCCTCAACATATCCACCTGTGGAGCCAATATGTTTCATGTGAATTTGTATACTTGTTTTCTTTCCTTTTGTTTCTAAGAATTTGGCTCAACAAGGAAAATGTAGAGGCTTACCAATCACACACATTGTCCTCCAAAAGTGTTTATGTTTTTCAAGTGCTACATTTCAGCCCAACTATTCAAAGCGAAGCCAAATATTGATTTGTGAACAACTTGTGATTACAGAACGCACCGCTGGCTGAGAGAGGCACATATAATCAGCTGGTGAATGGTGGTAATCATGTGATTACACCTTTCACAGCCAAGGTAAATATCAGGTAATAGAAAAGCACCAAACGTGTGAGATAACTTTTTACAACCTGCCCTTTTCTCCTTTATCAACAAAACTATTCTACAGCAGCATTCTTGACATAGCCTCTCAAACTGCTGCCTTTCAGAAAAACCTGTGAATAGGCCGCAGGAGGAATGAGATGATGGGGACTAAAAATAGAAAGACAAATTGAAGGGCTGTCACCACAGAGCGAGTGACAGGAGTACAATTTGAGCTGCCACTGTATAGCTTTGTTTTCCCCTGCAATGGTCTTTTGTCCACTTCACGACAGAGGATCACGGAAGTAAAGTCTTTGCTTCTTAGTGCAACAGTGTGGGCACAAAGGGCGTCCAGCCCAGAGGATCGACCACAGGGAAAGGGCAGACTTGGAGGATTTATGGCAGTAATGTGGTAGTGATAGTAGGTTGTAATTTTCATACCATGTTTATCAGTGTTGCTACTCATGTTCAGGCTGATATATTCGGTATATAAAGATAAAAAACAGAGGAAGCTGAACTTGAGTGTTTTTCTTTAATCGCTGCTGATTTCTTGACTAAAGATGTAAAAAAAAGTTAATTAATTATAAGCTTTTATTATAAGAGTGGATTTTATTATAATTCTGTAACTCTCTTGAGCTTACATTAAATGTTTGTGATTCGAAGCAAACTGTGTTATCACCTCAATACTCATTAAACCCATTAAACTTCACCACTTCACCTCCTCCAAGCATTTTATTTCTCTGCAGTTTCAAGTCAATCCCATAACCTAAACTACAACTTCCCGCCTCAATACACGGAGTACACATTCATCATACTTTTCATGTACTCTTCTGAACCTGAATCCAAAAATATGAGCAGAATTAATATTGTAGAAATAAAAATAATGGAATAAAGTTTCTGTGCATTCATGTAAATCCACAACCAATTTACACTAATAAGTCAAAATGTCTTTTTTTTCCTACAGGGTGTTTCAATATGTAATCTCAGAGCTCCCCCTGGTGTTCACATCTGGTTGCTGCACCATGAAATTGATTGAGAAAAGTTCATCCCAAATATGTAATCCCTCTGAAGAAGCAGCTAGTAGGAGTTTAAACATAGATGTTACATGCTGCGATGCCATAATAAATCTTCCAGAGAGCATAAAGCCTTCATTAAAATGTTAAATGCCAGCCTAAATGATTCAACTTCTCTATGAGCTGTGACAAAATTAATCCCAGTGTGGAAAATCAGGGATATGAGGCGCTTATTAAAAACGTACCGCACAATTTCTCGTGAGGAATGGCTATAAAAACCTGCAGCCAAAAATTGTAATAGCCAATAACTTTAGCAAATTGGCTGGCATTAGATTGAATAAATAGAGTTCTTATTTTAATTACCCCAAATGAATGAGGCGGATTAACTATCTGTGCTGGTTAAAAAAAAAAATAAAAAAAATTACTGGGATTGGCATTGAAATACAAAGATCCTAATTATTCAAAGTTTTACAATTCCTTTTTTTCCATCAAAGAGTTTGAAAAATGACTTACTTTCCTCAAAGTAAAAGAGCTGCTCTTTCAACTTCATTTACCCGGCAAAACAATGCAGAGTGGGCAGAGCTGCACATCTCCAGTGGCCAATTTCTGGATTTGAGACATAACTCTGGGGATTAGCCGGAACAGCAGTTAATTGCTTTAAACCAATGACGCTGAATTAATCCTTTGATTTTTGGACTCCTTTTATGATTAGAGCAGCGGAGGGGAGGGAGGAAAAAATGTGAGAAAGAGAGAGTAATGGAGAGGAAACAGAAGAAACAACAACCTGACAATGACTCAGAGAGCGACGGAGAGCTGAACAGTCTTTCATCAGGAGGTAATGATATGAAACCTGTAATCTACGGGAGGGGG
>OOFC01029087.1:33164-51020 GCA_900323345.1 Pseudochromis fuscus | reverse complement strand
GCTGCTTATCTCACTTCGCCCGAGGTCTTGCCACAGGGAAGACTTCCGCCTGTCATCTTCACTTAAGGGAAAAAAACAAAAAAACAAAAAGCCCCTTAATAGGGTTTTTCTCTCTTTTACCCAAAATAATTTTCCATTTATTCTATCAGGCAAATTAAAAGTAACAGATTTATTTTGTTAGGACTTCTTTGTTGGATAAAGCTGTTGAATATGGATCTGATTTTCACAAGCCACTAGTGTTTACTAAGTGTTTACTTGTTGTTCAAGTTAAGTTAATATAAGTATAGGTTAATATAACTTAGACATTTGCTTCATAAATATTTCTTCATTTTCATGTCCCCATTTATGCATGATTCATAGATAAAATAACACACACATAAAATGCTGTAGGCGAGTGAAAAGATGAAATACGTCATGGCTCTCCGCCCCTCCACACATTGGAGTACTTCAGATACTTCAGATGAGGCTTGGCCTTGATCATGATGAGTGACCTTATCATAAAAAATGAATATGCTGAAAATAATATTTATTTTCAGTATATCTGAATATATGTTTGATGAGTTATTAAATGTGCTTGGAAGCTGCTGGAGGGTTAATATGATAAAGCAACAAGGGCTAGTAAAAGCTAGTAAACTGTTGGTCGAGAACTTCTCAGTCTCAGTGGCAATGTATAAACAAATGCATCAATATGTAATAAAATATAGAGAAATATCCTGTTAATCTGCCACCTCTTTTAGCACTGGTTTCCCTTGTAGTGAGGAAGCTTCTTCTTGTATCACAGACAAGGTTAACTGGTTAACACTGTGGAGTATGTAACAACTAGTGAGGCATAATTCTGCCACAGGAGCTGGAGGAGACCAAAAACAGAGCTACAACAGTCTGAACTGGCTGTAAGGCTACATGAATTATATCACAGGTAAACAAAGAAAGTAATAATAAAATGTCAGGATGGTTTTCACAATCTCTGCTGGGTTTTTATAAACATGCATTTGACAGGAAAAGATATTTCAATTATTGTGCTTTGTTTGACACACAGCAGTGGTAACATGAAAAACATTTCTAATGAAACACCCCAGGAGCCTGAGCTGTGTGTGAGCTGTACACTTATAAAATGAAACTCTACACCGACATCACTGCCAGTTGGAGAACATGGTACTGGAGTGTGTTTGAGAAAGTCACATGATTTCATGCTGTCTTTTCTGAATGCTTATATGATGACATGTAACTACCCACGCCAACAGTATGGAGGCTACAGACAGTGACATCCATGAGGCAATCAGTGTCTCTGTATCCTCACCTGAGGATGTAACACAGTCAAATGGGATTCATGCTGCTCCATGTGCAGGTTTTAGTGGATGGTATGACTGGGCACACTGGGAGTACTGGGACCAGAAGGACCCTCTGGTAAGATAGTAACTACAGAAGATGTAGAGGGACACCAACCTTTATAAAGTAGTTTTATTTACTTTATAAAAGTCAGGGTTGCAAACTAGATCATGTTTTCTATTCACACAATGAGGTTATCAGAGAAATCTTAAAGCTGGTAGTGATTATTGAACATTTTTATGGCTATGTTTAGACAGCACAGACTACACCGTGGTCTTGTTTCATACTGAATAAAGCTGCTTGAGACACAACATATATATTAACATCTTACTGATTCCACAATCCTCAGCTTAAAAAAGTACTTCTGTAACCACAGACATATGCAATAGTAGTAACAATATAACTCTAGTACTTGCAGTACCACATACTAAAAAATGGACTAACTTCTTGTTGGGTTAATTAAGCCAGGTAAGATGGGTGTAAAAACAATAAAATGTTGAGTAAAAGCAATATCATGTTGGCTGCAGACAGCGCCTCTTACTGGGTTACAATGACCAATGAATGCAGTTAGTCCAATATTAACTATTTCTGGGTCTAAACGGCCCAACATTTATGAGTGTCTATGTACATGTGTATATGTACTTTCTGGGTGACAGGGCAGACATGGACAGGCTGGAACTGGGACCCCACCAAGTGCTGGAAAACAGTGAGACTGGAAATTCAAGTTATTTTATACACCCTTTATAAAAAAAATTTAAAAAAAGGCAGGAAGCCTGAGATCACATCAATCCAACACAGCAGATCCACTCAGCCTGCATGAAGATGAAGCTGTTGTACATTAAAACCAGAGAGTATCTCATACAGCTCATCTATTCCTGTCAGCAACAGTTTTAATGGCACACCCACTTGTGGATTATGTTAAGCAGCCAAGTGATGGATACATGTGAAAGGTGATCACATATATACAGAAACATGTTTTGGATATAACACAGGAGACAGTGTACAAACTCAGATGTCAGAACATCTTATATCATCACTGTGAAGCAGTTTTTCACCTTGTTGTTATCAGATAACAGGTTGTGCAACCACAGATAATGAAGAAGTGAATTTCTAATAAACTCCAGTGATAAGGTTGAATGCCATGTGAACATTAACAACCTCACAAATATTAGCAGGAGTCACAATGTAAACACAGTTTTATTTTTCCAACACTGAGATGACGCTCACACTCACACCATAAAATGTTGGATCGTTTGAACCCAGGGTAAATATTGGAAGTATTGGGCTAAGATTACAGTTTTTTTTCATTCACTTCATGCCCTCTGTTAACTCAGAAACTTTGTTTTCAAAAGAGTTAACACAAAGGTGTAATCAGAAGCAATCTGCCCAAAATGACACACTTTGTTTGCAGAAGACCCTTCCTGCATCAAAATGTTTAAAACGGGCAGCAAAGCTAATTTTTCTTTCAACCAACTCAACTTAAGCCCAAACTAATAGATCCCTGCTGTCAGCCCTAACACACCTGACAACAGAATACAAAATGCAGCTATACGGTCGTCCTGGTTTGTATTCTGGGCTACATATCCAAAAGTGACCTAACATCTATATAGAAAATACTGTAATTGAACCCAAACAGAAAGACTGTGAATTATTTTTTATTGATGTCATTGTTATGCACTTGGCTGAAAAACTGAAAGAATTCACATATTACAGAAATGTGCACAGAAAAAAAGAAGTCAAAGGGGTAGAATAAAATGACACAGGACAACATATTGTGTAATCAAGCCACACACTCATACTCCAAAAGTGCTGGCACCAACACAGAATAGGCAGCTTTTTATAGGTGGATACTGACCGATCAGTGAATGAAGATTTGTGGACGTGAGAGTGATGCAGCTGCACTAGTGCTTTCACAGTGATGAGGGTAGTTTATATCAGCTGTGAGTTGATATTTTCAATGTTGCTACAATAAGTCACTGGAGTCAGGGCTGTTCAGACGACATATGCGTGAAGTGTTTTGAAAACAGTGTGAAAAATGTCTCAATACAATGAAAAGGTATGAACACGTTTGCAAAGGTAGACTTCTGCTGTGGTTTGGAGGTGAAGATGATGACAAAATGGATCTCAGTTTCATTACACAGGACAAAGCAACCGAAAAAAAACTGCAATGTAACCCAGGAAGATGGGCATGAAAATAAGAAAATGTTGGATGAAAAACAAGAAAATTGGATAACAACAGGAGGCTCAGTGAAAACAAGGTTGTGCATTAGTATAAAAACAACACAATTTTGGTGGAAAAAAGTTGGATAAAACAACAAAATGCTGGACATCAACTACAAACTATTGTGTAAAAACAAGAAAATGTAACATACAAATATGTAACATAAATAAAATGTTGGGTAAAATATTGAATAAAAGAGAAAAATGTTGGGTAAAAACAATCAAATGTTGCGTAAAAACAGCTAATCTTACTTGGTTGAATTTTATTTAGCCAGTTCTGGTTTAAAACAATCCCACATCTTTTAGTATGCTGGGGTTATTTGCTCTCAACATTAAAGGAGAACTGATAAAAAATCTGAAGAAATGTCAGCTGTATATATATTCATTTAGGTTTCTGTGCTGTTGGCTTTGTCCTCATGTGCTTGTTACACAGAAACAAGAAAGATTTGTTCATTTATAAGATACACAACCCCCGCTTTTTGAACAGATAATTCCCATGTGCTCGTACTATCAGGATCTTTGAATTTAGATTGATATTCAAATTTTAAGTAATCAGCCATATAGCAGACGAGCTTTAAGGTTCTTTCATATGCGAGTCCTCTGAGTCTTCATTAAATCCTAAACAATATGCTGGTCACAGAGTGTACACGCACAAGTGTCTTTTCCTGCTTCTCAAGAACCTCTCATTATTCTGAGGCTGATTCACTGCTGACAATAAAGGAGTCTCCCAGCTGTGGTGGTTGCTTCGGTTTAGCTCTGGTCTGAATGTGTCCGCTCCTGTTACCTTTTGTTTTCTTGGACGGGCGTACCCTCCTGCTCTCATCCTAGGGAACAGCATCAATGATTGAAGGAGCCGTGGATTCAGTTGTCAGCTGAGAGAGACGTTTGGATCTGAACTCGGACTCTCAGCATGGGTACTACTGACAGCATCGAGGTGCTTCCTACAGTGTTAAGACACAAGCACAGCATGTACCCACAACACACGCAGCACCACCACTGTCCAGAGGAAAATACTTCCCTTCATATTTTTCTACATCAAAGCCCACATAATGGAGAGTAAGTTTGGCCTTTAATGTAGAGTACATACTGTTTTAGTCCTCCACACAGTCAGAGTCAGGCAGAGTGTTGGATTGTCTGCTTTGGTTTGAAGCCTTGAAATCCACATATGGCACCATTCAAAACAGGGGATCAGATATTTCAATAACCTTTAAGTTAATGGGCATTAAAGCTGTAGATGATACAGATTGAAATGAAGATATACACAAACCATTCACTTCAAATAAATTCCCAGCTTGAATAGATGTGGTTATCTTTATAAAAGCTTTTTAGAAGATCCAGATTGTGCTTTGGGTTGTGTCAGTTCTAATGAATGAATAGAAATAGGCTACACAGGGTTTACTGTTGCTGACTCCTGTTAACAGAAACAGGGCGACATGTACAACCCCAAAACTTTGTGCTATTGAACTCAGATTATTAGAAACAAGGATTTAATGTAATTTGGAGAATCTACAGTTTTATGTCATCTGAAGCTATTTGAAGGGTTTGTCTCTTCAATAATAACAAAGATTTGCCCAGTTAAGTCTTTGTAGAACCAAACCAACAAGGTTGTCAGTCATTCATCAGTGCTTTTGAACAGTGAGTGTGATCATGTGAAATTCTTCCTAACCATGTCCTTCACAGTATAATCAGTAAATACTTAAAGTATGCTGACAGGTGTAGCAGGTACTGAAGTCAGCACAGAGAATCACCATCAGTAGTTGACCCATCATTAAGAAAATTTACACCAGCAGGTGCAGGAAAAAAACGCCTCTTGCATCCTTAAAGACCCCACCCACCCTGCATACAGACTGTCTGGTCCCCTCAGACAGGAGGCCGCACTGCATCAGGGCCAGAATGGCTCAAATAAAGAACAGCTTCTTTCCAGAATTGATTGATTGATTGAGTGAATTTATTAAGCAAAATTTTAAAGCTCATACAAGGTACAACAATAAAAGTTTGCAGAGATGACACAAGAAAGTGAAACACTTATTTCCATTGTTGCCCTTGAATACTTACAGAAGCTGTAGGACTGTTGAACCACACTAAGACCCTCTGTTCCCTGTTTGTGTTTATTGCTGCCAAGAGGTGTGTGCAATTTTTATGCCATATTTATCTTGTACATAATCTTTTGTTTTATGTTATTTTTATTATTTTTCATGTCTCTTGATATGTGTCCTTCCTCTACCAGAACCTGACAAACCTGAGACCTGAGTTCCAGTCCTACACCATGTATCATGATTTGGAACGACAATAAAAATCCTTGAATCCTTTAATAGAATTAATGGCAGATGGAGGGAAGGGTTTTTGAAAGTGTTTGCTTGTCCACGGGGATTTAATCTTGGATAATTAGAAGCTGTAATGGGCGTCGGAGGCGGCGTGAGTGCTGCCATCAGATAGGAGGTGTGACAGTGGTTAGTGGTTCCAGAAAAGTCATATTTTTTTCCTGCGTGGTTGATGGAAGAGTGACATGCAGAACTTCATGCTGCTACTTATAGCTCTGATTCAATGTTTGAATGATTGTGTCCATATTTTTTTGTTTTAATTAGGATAGTTTCCAGGTCCAAGACATGGTCTCCTGAATGGTCCGACCACCAACTTATCACCAGGGTTAAAACCAGTCCGACCTGGGACATGACTGCCCTGCTGCCTAACGTCAGTGTTCGCGGGAGTACCGCCGCTCTGCTGGTGACCACCGACTGTCCCTTCAACCTCACTGCAGCAGGTCAGGCTGAACATGGCTCAGGCCAGTCGCTGCCTCCTCTCTGCTCCGTCTGCTGCTGTGGGTTCCTCAATCGCACCCTGGCAGTGGTTTTCATGGTCAGCCTGGCGTTCGCCATCGTAGTTGGAAATGTGGTCACACTTACTGTGTTTGTCCAGACGAGACAGTCAAGGACGCCTCAGGGATACTTGAAAGGTGAGTGCTGAGAAGGATTTTACAACTCAGAGCTTGTTGGTCGTAGAAACTTTGTTTGAGAAAATTATGTAATCTAAAACAAAATGTACTGTATCTATGTGCCCATTTAAGGGTTAAGATGGCTCCCATATTGCACTGACCATGCAGAAAAATGTAAAAATTCTGTTTTCAGATGTTTTTAATGCAAAACATCAGGTTATGATACTGATAATAACACTAGTGTAGTTGGAGGAAAGGTGAAATGCATGACCAAGAAATCAAGTTGAATATTTCTCTTGGCCCTGCTTCTCTGTGACAGTGTCTCTAGCAATCGCCGACATGATGGTGGGCGTCCTCGTGGTTCCCTTCTCGGTCTACACTGAGGTCTCTCTGATGGTCACCAGCGCTCCTCCTGTTTGGTACCAGGGAAGTTCAACTTCTCCGGCCGCCTCTACCTCCCGTGGTGGACTAGTGAGCCCTTGGCAACCCTGCATGCTGATTGGTCCCGTGTTTGCTGGATGCACTTTTGTCTCCATCAGCACCATCTTCCTGATGACCTTGGAGCGCAGCGTGGCCATCCTACGGCCGCTCCACAAAGACGCTCTGGTGACCCGGAGACGGACTCTGCTCCTCATCCTGCTCTCCTGGACCGCCAGCTTCCTGTTGGCTATGGCGCCTCTGATCTTCAGCAGCCACTTCACTCTGGAGTACAACGAGTGCAGTCGCATGTGTAACTACACTCCCTTATTGTTTGGAAGTCAGCTGCCACCTGACGCCAACATCCTGCTGTTGTTCCCAGCATTCGACTTCACACTGCTCGGTGGCACGTTGGCAGTTAACATTGTGTCTTTCACTAGCATCCGACGGTATTCCCAAAAACGTAAACTGCTGTCAGAGGGGAGTCTGAGTGAGGGAGGGGGAGGAGGAGGAGGAGGAGGAGCATGCCCTCACAGGCCTTCGTTCTCAGACATCAAAGCTGCCAAGACAATCGGCATTTTAACATTCGCCTTCACAGCGTCCTTCTCTCCCATCGCAGTGTTTGTACTGGGAAACGTGGTGGGATACACCTGGTGTAACTTTTCTTTTTTGGCCTTCTGGATCCTCACAGGGAACAGTTGCTGTAATGTCATTATCTACAGCGTCAGGGACCACCGCTTCAGGAAGGGCGTGACGCTGCTGTTTCAGAGAGAACAGTCTCCCCCACACAGTGAGAAGGGGACACATTAAAACAGTCAACAGCAACAAGCATGGATGGTCCACAGTTTGACATGGTACACTTTGAAATGCTTAGACATGTGCTCATTCACTTTCTCTCTGAGAAATCAGTCACGTCTGTTTGCTCATTAAATACAAAGTTGAGTTTGGCTTAGTTTAGCTTAGCTAAGCTTAGCTTAGCATGAAGACTGGGACTGAGGAAACAGGGAGCTTGGCTTTGTCCAAAATCTGCCTTCAATGACCTCTGAAGCTCATTTCATTGTTTCTGTGGAAAAACGAAAAGAAATAATCTGGTACATGCAGCAGCTAAGCTTTAGAGCTGCTGGTTAGCAGAAGGATGATGTTATCTTTGGACACAGCCAGCTCTGTCCTGGCCTAAGCTTCATGTTTACCATGGTACCATTCTCCTTGTTTAGTTCTCTGCAGGAAAGTGAACACATACATGTCCCCAAGTGTTTCTTTAATTCAAATGTAAATCCTATGTGAAAATAACAAAAAGAAAAAGCTAACAGATCTTTAAAACATAAAACAAAAAGATTTCTTACTGAGAACTTTAAGCCAGACTTTACAAACAAACCTCTATCTATGCATCACATGATAAAACAGCGTTCAGGTTGGGACCAAACACACATACTGTAGATCATAAGGAAAATGGGCATTATCTGAATAAATTAATTGTGGGTCCTTGTAGCTTCTCTACTGCCACAGCAAGCCACATTGTCTCCTCTCGTCTCTGTGTCTCTATCAAATGTTTGCCCTGAAGCTTTCCTTTCTTCACAGAGCCTTTATGAGCCTTTTAATAATTTCAGGAAACAAACCCTCTGTATCTCTGGGAGCAGATCTGACAACCACACAGCTGATAGATATTTTTTAATGTCATAGTGGTTATGGCATCTATTCATTTATGAGGAGTTTGGTTTGTGTTACTGCCTTGTTTCTGTGGACCTGGGATGTGGATTACAAGTGTTTTGGTGAAGGGAACAGTTCACACCACAGATTAGATTTTGTGGTGTTACATACATTTAATTCAGAGCCACTAATTTCAACATGTTATGATAATCTGCCTCATTTCTCAGAAATGCACTTTATGAGTTACTGAGTCTTTTTCATTGTGCCATGTGTCAGATGATATTATTATTTTCATCAAATCGAAGAATGATCTGTATATTTGTGACACCAGGACTGATGAATGAATGAATGGGATACAGACCTCAAAGATGCAGTATAAATTATGATTAGAGCAGACCCTCAAACTGTCTCTTCAGGGTTTCATGTATTTGTAGCATAAAGTGATCTGTGTCAGCTGTAAGTTGTGTGTATTGTTTGGAATTCTGTAGAGTAAAGTTTGACAGTATGAAAACATATAAAAAAAAGGAGTGATGAACATTTCGAAGTATATAAAATGGTTAAATTTTCATTTTTCATATTTCAAAAGATTCTGTCATAACTGACCTTTGTCAACAAAAAGTAAATGTTCCTGGCATGAACTCCTCTAAACTGATCCATAAACAGTAACTTACATCACATTAAAAACTAAAAGATTTTGTCCCGTTCACCATGAAGTGCCCAATAATTATAGAAACATTTTTGAAAATACGTTTATTGGATCTCTTGCTGAGAGTTAGATGATGAGACAATTTCTGTCCATTAAATATGAAGCTACAGCTTCAGGAGACAATTAGCTTCAGTCATAAAGTCTCAAAACAAGGGGAAACACTTCACCTAAAAAGTAAACAAACAAAAATCTTACCAGTAAATACAAAACTCACAATTTAATACATTATATCACATTTGCTCAATCAATACCAATGACTATATGGAAACAGACAAAGCAAGTGGAGACCTGAACTCCAGTCTCATACACATTGAACAGTGACCTTGAGTTCAACGGTCAGACCCACCTCCTCACTCCTCCCTTCATATCCAAATATGGTCACTTCTGGCTTCAAACAACCAACATGACCACGTTCAAATTCAGGTGATATCACTTTAGCTTTGTCCATCCTATATACAGTCTGTGATCCATGCAGTAATACTCTGACACATATCACCAGTAAAACTGCAAATAAGTATTTCTAGACTAAACATTTTAGTAAAAATGTTTTCAGTAAGATATACTTTGTTAAATAGTAAGATTTAAAGGTGACATGTTTCCTGGCTGTAACTTCATATTTACCTTACAAACACAGCATCAACCTTCTCCCCCAGGTTGCAGCAAAAGGAAGAGTTAACGTACTTCCTAAAATGTTTTCCTGTTAACTGACTGACAATCCAGTGTGTGTTCATGAACGTGTTTTTTTAATTGATGTTGACCTAACAACAAACATCAGGGAATTTAACGGTCAACAAGAAGAAAACAAATCCGATATGTTAACACGTCATGTTTCCATTTATATGACAAAATATTATTTCATCCCTGAAGGAATGAATGAATGTTTTACATGTACAAAGTTTTCTAATTTAAAAATCGGTCACAGTCAGTTTGATATCTGAAGCATCCTGATCATCGTTGGTTCTATGTAAGAAAACAAGTGATAATTATTGTGCTGACCTTAAATCACTGTACTGTGAGTTGTATCAGTAGTGCATAATTCATCAGTGGTGATTGCATCGGACTTGGTAGAAATAAATGTATTTGGGAACATTTCATTTGTGAGTTTGATGGGGTTCGGTGTGACAGTGATGCACTCAGCTCACTGCTGGAATATTCAGACTCAGCAGCTTCACAACCACTTCAGCAGTTTCCCATAATGGCCTGAACCTATCGGGATCAAACCTGTCGTGTTGTGTAATGTAGAGGAGCTGCAGTAACACCACAGGACTCCTGGACACCAACATGAGGGATTCTCTGACAGGGTGAAGGTAAGGAAGCACAGAGAGGTCCAGGAAGCTTCAGCCTGAAGACACAGAAGGAGAGGAAGGATCTTAAACCCAGTGACCTAAATTATAGTGTGTGTGTGTGTGTATGTGTGTGTGTGTGTGTGTGTGTGTGTGTGTGTGTTTTCAGGGATGAGGACAGAGCTCAGATTTCACAATTACACTGTCGGGGAGTGATTTAGCAATTTGAGAAGACATTAGAGAGTGAGATGGAAGGCGTAAGAGGCTGATGGCTCACGTCAGCAGTGATGTGATAAAATCATTCTCCACCTCCACTCCCACTAAGAAATAAATGATCTGACAGGTACCCGCTTAGGTGATTGAGTTCAACAAAGATAAACACAGCACTGTCAGTCAGAGAGCACAAACATGGATCTAAGTGACCAAAATTATCAAAAAAACATCATAAATTACTGCTTATTCATCTGAACAGCCTGATGTGTATTTGTGGTATAGATGCACAGATCAGTATATCATAATCTGACATTAACAGTCTGTTGAATCCTCTTCTTTGTGTCTGATAATCTTTGGAGAGGATTGGCTGACTGCCACTGTTCACTGTCCACAGGCTTTCATCCACAGCTACTGTTTGTTGCATAACTGCAGTGGCGGCGGCAACTTTCCAAAACACATCCTGTGGTAAACTGACCTCTCACTAGTCTGGGGATTTGCATTAAAACAGAAAAGTCAACACATAGTTACAGTTTTTTTCTTTTTGTCCCTGACTAACAACTGAACAAGCTATGAAGCCTGTTTTAAGCTACGTTATTCAGTCATTCGCAAACATGAAGAACCATCTGCTGATGTGTTTGCCTCAGTTTTCTCAATAGTGATATTTTTCTGAATATAAACAACATGATAATAATAAATCATTTGAAGTGTTACTGTTTGTTTGCCTGCCATCCTCACCTCCTTTCACACAGACTGAAGTCTTTGTTTTCACATCCTGAGCTCTGAATGGTCATTTTCATCGCTGCATTATCGCCTCTCCTCCTTTAAGGTCTTTGAAACGTTTTTGCATCAACCATATTTCATAGAAAATTATATTTATATAGCACCAATTATCAACAGCAACAGCATACATTATTTTTTTTATGATAGTATCGATGCTAACGCTCAACATATCAGCAAAATGTTCACTGACAACAAACACCAACAACTTTAATCTCCATTGATTCTGTCCATGTTTGTTTGAGCTTTCTGCTTCTTCTTCATTGTCTTTGTTGGATCATTGTAACCCTGAAACCAAAACAAAACTGACACCACCTCTTAGATAGATTGAGGGAAAAGTATGATGCTGTGTAAATGGTGAACATTGTTTCTCACAAAGTACATATTAGTTGTATTCCTACAACAGACACCTGTAAAAAGCAGCTCGCTGGATTAAAAATCAATCACAACCTGAAAAATAAACAGTCGGCACAGTCAGATTACCTGGGTAGCTTCCAACCTATAAAATATTGATTCTTATGAGTTCTGTCCTTTAAGACTTGCTCAGAGTTCATCCGAGAAAATCTTCTTAGGACAAAAAGGTTTGAAATAAAAACAATTATTTGGAAGTATTTAATAATTATATGGCAAGCATGTAAAACCTGGGGCTCCGACTGTGTTAACCTCTCACACAGCCACGTCCACTTCACACACATTAAAGTGCCACTTTACCCCCTGTTGTGTAGAGTGAGTGTGTTCCTGCGATATAATGTTATATATAATGGCTTGCAGCTAAAAATAATGTGTACAAGTGTGCAGTAGAAAACACAAATCCAGTTCCTTATAAACGAGCTATAGGCAGCAGACAGTAAACATCCATTTGCATGTAAACAAAAACCCTGGCTGGTGGTTATTTGTTAGTCAGAATCATTCAAATGTGTTCAAATGTCTGAGGGATTGTGTGCATGAGTCATATAAGTCAACCTGTGTTGTCTCCAGGAGTTTTTATTTATAGAGAGCAGCTGCTGTGTGGAGCAGGAAAATCAACTTAAAATAGTTCAAAACAGAAGCGTCTGAATTTCAGGGTGGAAACAACAAAGTGGGACATAAATAAATGTCCTTCTGTTGTGTGATTTTCAGGGCAACAGCAGGGCATCCTGGTTTTCTATATCAGATCGACTCTGTATCTCTAGAGTTACACCACAATACACACACACATATGCACACTACTGCCGCCAGCAAGAGACATGGTGGATGCTAGGTCAGAGCACTTTGGAGCCCCAGCACGGTTGTGTATTGTTGTTTGTCCTATTTTTTTTTTTTATCCTCTCTTGTTTCATTGTCCTAATGAATTTTTAATTGTCTCTCTAAGCTCTTAAGGCAAGAGATGTGTGTCAGAACCAATAAAGCACAGACACCACCTGTGGCTGGTGTCTGTTTTTGGCTCGACAGAGGAAAGGGCAAAGGCAGAGATGGCTGAGAGGGCTGACAGGGAGGGGCGGGTTTAGGAGCGACGCTGTGTTTCCTTCATGGGGGCAACAGCGAGCTCCGTCCACTCCAGGTCTGCAGGAGTCACACTCATGTGTAAGATGATGCTGAACAACCAGGAATACTTTCATCTCCATAACGTCTTCATCCCATCCCTGCTTTAGTCTCTCTGACACTCACAGCCAAGTGAGCGAAGCAGAAGAAAGGGACCTGACTGCAAAATATTTACTTTGGTCAAGAGGCAGAAAGTTTGTTTTACGGCTGATTTTTTTTAAATTAAAAGATTAATGCTTGTTTATAAAGTTTTTTTGTACAGATTTTGGATGGTGACTTGCACACAACAAACCAAAATTTTCAGGATTAATGTATGATTAATATTTGTAGACACACACATGCATATGTATATGATTTAAGAAATATAGAAGTAGATATAATGTGATCACTCTCTTTGATTACGTCCATGTGTTAAAAGATTATTATATTTTTGATGTCTGATATATTTTGCTTCCTCTTGTAATTCTGTGTGGGATCTGCACAATGTTTATCATGGGAAGTGCAGTAATAGGTTCCTGAAGCTCAGTTTGATTAGAAAGCGTTTTGAAGGACAAATATATATAAAACTGATCTTTACATTCATTGAACAGCAGTGACCCTGTTGTCGAGCTATAGTTGTGAAAAAGTAAGAAAAACCTTGATTTTTTTTTCACGTATTTGAAAATTGAAACACTTGTTCCCTTTGACAGATCAAATACTCAAACAAATGACACATACGATCTAAACTTTGTCTTGATTTAATTAAATACACAAAGAAAAATGAGAAGTGGAAGGTTTAGCACATCCTGGTCAAGATAATAGCTGAGATTTGAATCACACTGACATGTTTTGCATTTGCAAAAAACATCTTACTGCAAAATAAATTTTATGTGGAAAAAAAACATTTCAACAAGCTGATGTCAGAGAGTGAAGGACAACAAAACAAAACAGTACTGGATTCAAAGGCCCAGAGTGAAGTTACTTTATCACCAGAGGATTTTCACACCAACTGATATTTTTTGTTGAATAAATGAGTGAAAAAGCTGTGATGTAGAGTAGTTGTCCAAATCTGTACAGTGTTTCTGCTTTGCTTCTTTATGTACTAAGAAGACATGAGTTGAAGTCTTTGTCCATTCATTGTTGGGTGTCGGAGTTCAGTTATTAACTCAACTGATAAAAGATAATCAGTCTGATGCTCATTAACTGTAATTAGATTTCCAATCATCTGGAAAGCGAAAAGTTTTCCTGTTTGCTCCCATTTTGACATTTGCCACTACTTATTGGAAACATTGAAACACTACATATTTAAATCATTTCACTGCTGGTGAAGTGTGAGGCTGCGGTGGTTTCAGTTTGTAATTGACTCCTCATGTTGGTTAAAAAAGAGCAGAACCTCTACTAAGAGTCCAGAAACAACAGCTCCATCACTATCAGTCCTGCATCTGGCAGATATGTCAGCTAGATTATTCACCATCACAGTGTGGCCCCGGCCGGCGCTGCCACCTGCCCTCAGCCGAGTACACAGCCTGTTGGTGTGGTGTCGGTCTACCTGGAGACGCTGTCTGCTATAAATACACACACCTGCACAGTTCATCCAAAGTCTCCTCAATAAACTCACTACTGCACTTAACCTGAGTGTTGCTGTCACTGCAGCTGTCCTCACACACACAGGCCGCTCTGTAATATTCATCACTGGGTTTCACTGTGTTTCAGGAGATGGGAAGACAGCACAACAGCTATCACTCTTAAAGTAATCTGCTGTTTCAGAGAGAGCTGCACTGCAAACTCTGATAGTTTTTAGATTTCTGAAATTCATTGTCACAATTATTTAAACAGATGCTAATAAAATATTTTAGATCTTCATTAATGATCCTTTAGTTTCTTCTGCATGTCTTTAAATCAGATCTTTATCACAATCACATTTTCTTGTTTGACTCTTTCCCATTGAGTTCATTATTACTATTATTAATCTTTCTTCTTCTTCTTCTTCTTCTTCTTCTTCTTCTTCTTCTTCTTCTTCTTCTTCCGTATGCTTTTTGAACTGCGTTTGCGTCCACATAGTCTCAACTACAAAAACCATTCAAATATCAAAATGTTCAGCATTTTGAGGACGTGTGTTCTGATACAACTTTTCTCTAATTCCATTTTTTAAATATTTAACATATTTTTACAATGCAGTTGAATAGAGAAATTACCTTTCAGCTTGCTTCAGCTACTTTTTTGACTTCTTCTACTTTGTGCCCTTTATGCACTTCAAACTGTTCAGCTGATTTCAGTTTGTATGTGTTTAATTAAAATGTTTAATTTTTCTTCAACTGTTATTCTTTTGAAAATGTTGAGCATTTTTAAGCAATTTTTAATTGTTGGCAAATTATTTCATCTTTCAGCATTCAAGTTGGGCATTGTTTTTTATGTACATAAATATGTGTTTAATGTATGGAGGCTGGGTTATTGTATATAAAAGCATCCACTTGGGTTGAATAATGGTTTTCTCCAATGCCTTTCAGCCTGCTTGTTTCACGCTGTCCTGGGCTAATTGGAGCTGAACTTCCATATGGCTTTACAGCATGGCTGAGAGGGAGTGGGTGTTGTAAACAACTATAGGACAAAGCTAAAATATAGAATCTGGGGAACTGTCATATTTTGTGTGGGGCCTTTGCATTATTGCTTGAATTGAAGTCAATTGGAACCAGAGTTTTTTGGAGTCAGCCTCTAGTGGTCGTCGAGTGTATTGCACGTTTTTGCACTTTGCACTGCATTGACTTCATTTTTTAGCCCCACTTGCTTTGTCCATTTCTATATACAGTCTATAGCTCAAATTGACAATAATTAAAAAATGCTCATTTTCAATCCTGTAATATTCAGTCAAAACATTTCTTCCATAAGTCATTCTGATGTCATAAGTCAACTCTTCTTCTCAGTGATCTGGTCCATCTGAAAATAATTTTATCACTAAGTAGATATTATGCTTCAAGAAGAGGAAGATTCAGGGTTGTGGTTAGTTTGACAGCTCTGGTCTCCAATAAGACCAGCACTGAAGCTGAGCCTCATACACAATGGACAATGTCCTCAGGTTCAAGGGTCAGACCTGCTGTAATTTATTCTTATGGTCATATAATAAAAATCATTTCATCAGTAAGTAGATTTCAGCCTTCAAAAAGAGGAAGATTTAGAGAAGAGGTTAGTTGGACAGTGTCCTTCAGTTCAAGAGTCAGACTCACCTCCTCACTCCTCTCTTCACATCCAAATATGGTCACTTTTGGCTCCAAACAACCAACATGGTCGAAATAAAAAATTCAAATACCAAAGCTAGGAAGGCTAGGAGTCTACAACCCAACATGTGATGTCCTGTTAGCTTCATCCATTTCCATATACAGCCTGTGACTTTAACTAATAATAAAAGATGCATTTCTCAAAATTTTACAAATTGCTCATTCGCCCCTAAAACCTGAGGTTTTAACAGCATCATAACAGCAGACCAGGTACTTTTCTCAGCTACTGCTTGAGATAAAGTAAAAAGTAAGTCAAGGTCAATGTTTAGACTTTAGACTTTTATTCTGACTTTGTAGTTTTTGGTTTTATGAATCTTAATTCTTACTTTCTTTGCATTTTATAAAAGCTAGAAAGCACAGTTTTTCATAACATGCCTCAAATCCCCCTGTTTAACATTCAAACATCAAACAGTATGTTTTACAAGAAGCCAGCGTGTAGATATACATGTTTATTAATCCATTTGTTAAAAGGTACAAACACACAGTTGTAATAATATAAAATGTAGTGTACGACAAAAAAAAAGTAAGAAGTCCTAACTACATTATTGTGTCTTCTATTTAATATATGTTGTATTTTGTTTGGAAATACTAAACCCCAAATTTATTTTGTAGTTGAAAATAAAGATACACAATATTAGATACATAAAAATGTGTATTTTTTATGGAAAATAAAAACTCTAAGAATATTTCTCTCGCTGTAACAGTCTCCTGCTTCTTTCTAGTTTTGCTATAAACAAGCTCCCATCAGCTGTAATCGATGTGGGCAGGGTGCTGTGTGGTATATGGCTCTGCCTGTCTCCATCACACCTGTGACCTCCTGTAGCCAGAGGCCTGACCAGCTTTCATAACATCCATCTGCAGAGGGAGACTGGTCTGTATCCTTCAGTCACATTGAACACACCCTGGTCCTCTCTTTTCTTTTAATTATTTTTAAGTGTTTTACAAATAGACTGTTTATAGACTGGATGAAGCTAATGTGATGTCACTCGTTGGTTTGTGGGCTCACAATTTGAAGCCAGGAGTTTGGCATTTAAAGGTGGTCATGTTGGTTGTTTGGAGGCAGAAGTGAAAGTATTTGAACCAGGGGACACTGTCCAATGTGTATTAGACTGGAGTTCAGGTCTAGTTTCACTGGAGATCAGACCTGTTGATCAGGCTAACCCCGCCACTAAATCCTCCTCTTTTTGAAGCCTAATATGATGAACTGATTTTCAGATGGACCAGATCACTGACAGGAGGGTTGACTTTCACTGATGACATCAGAATGACTTGTGGAGAAATTGTATTGACTGAGTATTTCAGGATTGAACATGACCTTTTTTGAATTGAAATCAATTGGAGTCAGAGTTTTTTGGAGTCATCATCTAGTGGCTGTCAGTGGAATTGCATTGGCCTCATCATTCATTTTTATAAACACCCTCTGCTTTCATTTTCTTTGACTGTACATATTTCATCATCCTGCATCCTAAAGATGGTTAATCTAATAAAAATTAAATCTAAATCTAAAAAGAAACCTTTGGATAATAGAACCTTTTTTTTTTTTTTTTTTTTTTTTTAAATTTT